>SJYC01113314.1:0-29931 GCA_006408675.1 Madoqua kirkii
GGAGGCAGGGGTGACCCCACCCGCGCTGAGAGGAGGCAGGGGTGACCCCGCCTGCTCTGAGGGGAGGCAGGGGTGACCCCACTGGCGCTGAGGGGAGGCAGGGGGTGACCCCCCCCCCGCTCTAAGGGACCCCCGCCCGCTCTGAGGGGAGGCAGGGGTGACCCCACCCGCGCTGAGAGGAGGCAGGGGGTGCCGCGGGAGCGCAGGGCAGTGGAGGCGGCGCCTCAGATGCAGCCCCGGGCAGGCCAGACCGTAAACACGCCGCCGCCGGGGCCTCTGCGTGCTGCGACCCCGGCCTCCCTGCCTGCTTGCGCGGGGCTCCCATGGTGGTCTTGCTGAAACCCGGGGTCTGGAGAGTGTCAGAGAGCTCTTACGTGTAAACACAGCGTGGCGGCCGGGAGAGGCTGTGCACACAGGGCGTGTCTCTGCTGCTTACTCAAGGCAAGGCTCTCTCAAGAACAGGACACTTTGTGCTCCACAGCTCAGGTCACGGGCCGACTTCCGAAGGACCCGAGTCGTCCTGGACCTGCTCCTTCACTCCCTATCCCGTCAGCCACGCAGTCAGGTGACCTCAGCCTCCGAGAGTGGCCTCAGACCCTCCCGCCCCTCTCCCTGCCCTCTGCCTCTCAGCTCTCGTGGCCCCTTTCTGAAGGGTCGGTAGCGCCTCTCAACCCGCCTTCCTGTGCCAGTCTTGCTGTTGAAAAGTCATTCTTGGCTTTGAAGCCCGAGCTTTCCAGTAGGCAGATGTAATCATGAAACTCCCCAGTGCAATCATGAAACCCATGGAAAAACAGTCAATGACCCTTACTTTTCTCTACAAAAAAACCACAAAAAACGGAATGGGTCAAAAGGGCAGATCTCAGGGCCTGTGGTCAGCTGGCTGTATGTCTGCCCCATAGCAACAGCGTTAGGAGTAGCCGCTATGTGTTAGACAACTGGTATGTTGAAGATAACAAACCAAGGTTCTGCATATGAAAAATATTTTTAAAGTCAGATGCATCTCGCTTCTTACTATTCTCAAACATGTCTGCTCCCCCGAAGCTCCTCACCTCTGCAGGTGCCATTGCTTCTGCAGAAAGCACACTTTGTGTCAATTTTACCCTCTGTCATTCCATACCCAGCCAAGGCATCGTCCTGTGAGTCCAAGCTCCCTGCACATGGCCAGCTGCTCCCTCCTGAGTCCCTGTAGAACCCTAGCATCACAGTGTTTTGCTGCTGCCTGCCGCTGTATACTCGCCTGATTTCCCCCCTTGACTTGGAGCTCTTTGGGAGGCAAGAAATGTTTTTTTCATCCATCCCTACAGTGGTCTTCCACTGCGCCTGGAGTTTACTTAACCAGGTTTTTGATAAATAAGGGAAAGAGGGGTACTGTTGATAAGAAATCAGGAGTTCAAGTAACCAAACATCAGCCTGAGAGGGCAAGTGAGGGCAGTTGGCCAGGATCCCTGAAGGAGAGAGCTTTTCTTCTCTTCCCCTGAACCCCCAATGCATTCCCTTACATCCATTCCTCTATGAGGTGTATCTAGGGGGAAGGAGAAGGCAAGGGCCCTCAAAAATGAGAGAAGTGCTGAAAATAAACCTCAGTCCTAAAGGGCTGAGGACTCTGCCATCTGGGGCCACACTGTTGCAGTTTTGAGCTTGTCCTGTTCTCTCCATTCTTGGCAGACTCAATCTGGCAGGACCCAACGTGATGAAAAGTCGGGACACTTCCTTTACACAAGTAGGGAAGTTTGAGGCAAGTAGCTTGTATTGGATAAAATTCTTGCCGCATCTCAACTCATTTATAAGGACCTTTCCCTCATTTGGTTGTATCTCATGGCTTCTCCTTTGTGATTACCCATTCAGGAGTGCACAGGATGAGCAGATCTGACCTCTGACCAGTCCTTTCGGATAAGGCCCTCATTATAGATCCAAATGGAAATCAGTGTCTGCAGATCATTGAATCCTGGTTAAAGGCTTCTTAATTTCTTCCCTTTTTCGGCCCACCCCCTACCCCCCACCCACCTCTGATCTCCATGCAAGGAATCCTAGCTGTAGGCACTGGGGTAAGTCTAATTGACTTGACCACCACTTCCTGGCCTGCACAGTGGGGAGAATAATAATATTCCCTAAACCAAAGAGTTATTGTGAAGATTGCAAAGGTTAACCCAATCCTTAACACAGATAAATATAAATATTTAATAATAATCAGAAACCCCTTCTGTAGGGCATGGATGCCTTAGATACTTTTTGAATTTCAATGATGTGAATGCTTCTCTTTCCAACCCCTACAAATAGATTCTCTGAGTTGCTCTTTTCAGGACCAAAAATTTTCTTCTAATCACATTCCCAAATACCTTCACCGAGAACAAATTATCCTGCTGCCTGATATGTTTCTCCACCAGCTTCCCTTTCCTTTTTGCACCTGACTCACTTTTTGGAAAAAGCTTGAGAAGCCCTGTCCACCTAGAATTTGTACTGTCTGTGCAGGTCCCAAGTGCACAGATGAGTCCAAGGAGTCATATACAGCTGTCTTGGGAAAACCAATGGTAAGAATTCTGCAGAAACTAAAACGGGGACATTTACCTCAGACGGGTATCTGATATTTTACTTTCAGTTAAAAAGACAAAATCTCCCCCAGCATCACTGAGTTGACAAAATATCTCAAAACAAAGATTAAGGGAGAGAAAAAAAATAACTCAACATGAGCAAATTTCTCTCCTAAGAGGTAGACCTGCCAGTTCAAGGCATAAAGCCAAAACATCTGGGAGTACCGCCACTTTGTTTCTAAACACAGTGCCTGATTTAAAGATTAGTCCTCCAGCACCAGAAAGGATTAGGGCAAAACAGCCAGAATGAGCAGAACTGACTCATTAGAAAATATCCTGATGCTAGGAAAGATGAAGGCAGGAGGAGAAGGTGGTGGCAGACGATGAGATGGTTGGATGGCATCACCGACTCAATGGACATGAGTTTAAGCAAGCTCCAGGAGTTGGTGATGGACAGGGAGGCCTGGCGTGCTGCAGTCCATGGGGTTGCAAAGAGTCAGACAGGACTGAGCAACTGAACAGCAACAAGAGCCAGAAAAATCCAGGGAGTCTTTGCACGGTCGGGCTCACCGCCGCTGTCCTGTGTTAGAACACTAGCTTCCGCTGCTGCCCGGCCCGTCTCTCCCTGTTGGAATCCCCTCTGCCCTTGCCCTGAGGACACTATCCTCTGCAGAATCCCCTGTTCCTCCCATTCCCAATAAATAGAGCCACGCTTCTCCGTGTGTGGCCCCAGACCCTGACAGAAGGGTCTCCTGTGATCACAATCACTGACACAGCTGCTCAGCCCTTCTCCCCAACCACTGAGTCACGATTTGCAAGGCAGGGGCTCGAACCTCTCTATTTCCAGAAAACACCGCAGGTGATTCTAAGTGTGAGATGTCTTGTTACAGAAGGGTCCACATCCGTGGGCGACTCAAGACTTTCATGGAAAAAAACCTGTCCTCTATTCCTCGTCTCCAACATTATCTTCCTCTACTCCATGAGGAACACCATTGACCATCCCCAAGGTGTGTGCTCACAATTCCCCACATCCAACTTGCCGATTCCTGTGTCAAGGCCCTTTTCCTCTTTCTTCAAACTTCACTTCTGTCAAAATTTGAGTGCATGTTAATTTGTGAGATTAATTGCATTGAGTACCCACTGAAGATGGCTCTGTGTCCTCAAGTTTAATTTGTGAGATTAATTGCATTGAGTACCCTCTGAAGATGGCTCTGTGTCCTCAAGTTTACAACAACGTGTAACATGTAGTTCCTGCCCTCCGGGAGAAGGCAATGGCACCCCACTCCAGTACTCTTGCCTGGAAAATCCATGGTCGAGGGAGCCTGGTAGGCTGCAGTCCATGGGGTCGCTGAGAGTCAAACACGACTGAGCGACTTCACTTTCACTTTTCTCTTTCATGCATTGGAGAAGGAAATGGCAACCCACTCCAGTGTTCTTGCCTGGAGAATCCCAGGAAAGGGGGAGCCTGGTGGGCTGCCGCCTATGGGGTTGCACAGAGTCAGACATGGCTAAAGCGACTTAGCAGCAGCAGTAACATGTGGTTCCTGCCCTCCGGGAGCCCTAAGTTCCTCCAGGAACTTCCTGCTCTAAGGTTGAGCAGGAAGATAAGGTGGCAGACGTCAGCAACCATAGTAAGAGGTAAAATTAAAAAGCAGCAAGAGTGCTACAGAAGGGAAGGGGTATTGGTTATCCAGGAACTGGTGCTTTCTCCCAAGGCTTTCAGCGCGGATGGAGCTAGAGGTGTGAAGAGAGATGTGGGAGAGGAAAGGCAGCGAAGAGTGTGAACACAGAGGCGGGATAGTGAAGACAGTAAGCAGGATGAGAGGGAGCACGGTCCAGTGGTTTGCGAAGAAATGTGAGAGACTCAGCTCTAACCTTGATTAGCATGTCCTCAGCTCCCCCCTCCTTTGAACTCCTTATATTGTTATGATCTGAGTCAACTCAAGTAGGACACTTAGCACAGAGGCCTATTCATTTCTTTGAATTGCTATTATGTTTCTGAAGGCAAAGATTTTTCTCATTATTAAACATTTTCACTGGAGAGAATTTGGACAATATAGAAAATTGGTAAAAAAAAAATTAAGTTACTCCTAAGTCTACCATGTGGAAATACCACAATTAGCATTGGCTGATCCTCAAAACATTTTTCTTCTATACATCTATATATATATATATATATAATTTTTTTTCTCCTAAAAACTGAAATAAGATCACATACAACGTTCTACCTTAATTTTTAACTTTGCAGGTTTGAATACAAACCCACATCATTAAATATTTCTTGAAAACATTGTTGGGGACAGCTGCCTAATATTGTAACGTAAGGACACTTGAGCCCATTTTCTTATACGTCATATTTCCTCAGTGTAATTCTGTGTGTGCATGTGTGTGCTCAGTCGTGTCCAACTCTGCGTGACTCCATGGGCTCTAGCCCACCAGGCTCTGCTGTCCATGGAACTTTTCAAGCAAGAATACTGGAACTGGTTGTCATTTCCTTCTTCAGGGATCTTCCTGACACAGGGATCAAACGCACATCTTCCACATCTCCTGCATTGGCAGGTAGATTCTTATACCACTGCATCACCTGAGAAGGCATAATTATATGGAATATCAATAAATGATTTAGTAACAGATTAAATCAAGTTACCATAATTTTTTTTCCTTCAGGATTCTATAAGTCTTTGAAGAATTTCAATGTAGGTTTTGATTCCTCAAGAAATTTTAGCAAATAGTCCCAAATGTATTAATAATGAAATCTTTTTTTTTAAACAAGCATTTCATGGGATTCACGTTCCATGAAAGTTTAGAAAATACTGGTTTAACCTTTATCCCTTTGTAAGACATTTAGATGGTTTCCAGTTTTCCAATATCATAAATAATGCTTAGGTAATAATCTTTGTGGAGAAGGCAATGGCACCCCACTCCAGTACTCTTGCTTGGAAAATCCCATGGATGGAGGAGCCTGGTAGGCTGCAGCCCATGGGGTCGCTAAGAGTCGGACATGACTGAGTGACTTCACTTTCACTTTTCACTTTCATGCACTGGAGAAGGAAATGGCAACCCACTCCAGTGTTCTTGCCTGGAGAATCCCAAGGAAGGCGCAGCCAAGGGGGGCTGTCTTCTACGGGGTCGCACAGAGTCGGACACGACTGAAGCGACTTAGCAGTAGCAGTGATCTTTGTGGGATTCCCAGGTGGCGCTAGCAGTAAAGAACTCCCCTGCCAATGCAGGAGATATAAGAGGCTTGGGTTTGATCCCTGGGTCAGGAAGATGCCCTGGAGGAGGAGAAGACATGGCAACCCACTCCAGTATTCTTGCCTGGAGAATCCCCTGGACAGAGGAGCCTGGAGCACTACACTCAGTGGTGTTGCACAGAGTCAGACATGACTGAAGTGATTGAGCACACAGTGATCTTTGTACATAAAATCCAGGCTGCAGTTCTCAATATTTCTTTAAGGTAGATTCCTAGAAGTAGAATTGTGAGGTCAAAGAGTGTGGCTTTACACTTTTTTAGTAAATAATCATGTTCCACCCACTCTACCTGAGGACCACCAGCCTCCTGGCCCCTGTGATGCTGCTGAGTGGCTTTCGCCCCTCCCCGCTGCACAGGCTCCTGCCCTTTCTTTAGAAAGCCCTCAGCAAGTGTTTGATGACGGTGATAATGATGTTAAGGAAGAAAGAATTGTCTTTTAGGGGAGAGGATAGGTTCAGAGCAGGGGGAATTACATCCTTCAGCAGAAAGTGTCAGTATAAAATACTCCTCCGTGCAGGTTATCACACGTCAGCCAGCCTGAGTTCAGCTGTTCAACTCATTCTCTGAATGACCTTGGCCGAATTAGAGTGATAATAACACCCAACTCATAAGTGTGTAGCAAGAACTAAACTAGAAGATAGGAGCAAGGCTCATAGCACAGGCCTGGCCTCATAGAAGCACGGAATAAATAGGACTGTTACATCACCATCATTGGCTAGTGTCTAGAACCCAAACGAAAAGTGACCGTTTCTGTAAGAAGATGAAATTGTATGAGTTACCCAAGATCAGAGTCCATAGCAGCTGACTGGAACAAAGCTTGCATCCGGGGAGACACCAAGGAGCACTGGCCAGGAAACGGACTGGGCGTGTTAGGGATGGCCACAGTGACAGCAAAGGCGGCCGATGGGGAGAGATGGGAGTCAGCCAAGGCAACCAGAGACTGCGTTACGGCTGAAAAAAAGTCAGATCTCTTTTGGCATGGCAGAGACTAACATTCATCTCAACTCCTCTCCCCCGGGAAAACACCGTGATCCCATTTCCACTTCCAGAGGTAATCGACATCTCCCCCTGGACTCACTGTAGTAGCCACCAGCCAGCTCTCACCTGGCAGCTCCCTGTCACTGCCTAAGCCACCATGGGCCCCCAGGCTGGGAGCCCCAGAGGGGACACTGACGAGAGCCACTCTGATGCCTAGCAGCTCCCTGGGCCCTCTTGTTTATTTCTTAATTTCAAAGGATCCATACTTGTTTTACTTATTCACTAACTACATTTTTCTGGATTCCGTGGGTGCATCCAACCCAGAATCAAAAGTTTGACCATTTGACTACATTTCAGAAATCTGAAAAGAATTATAACTCAGTGCTCTGAAATGAGCCCAGAGCGGGGTCACTGATGGTGTCAGACTGGGTCCCACCTCCCTCTTCAGAGCTTCTTTCTCCCCTCCATGCTCTTCCTCATTACTCTCAGAGCTAGTGAGAGTTAACGAGTGTTAAAAGCCCTTAGATCTATTTAGAGGGAAGGCCAATTTACTGTGATTAAATGCAAGGTAGCGTTCAATTAGCAGAAGATAAACACAACATATCAACCCACTACGATAATTTTTAAATCAAAAGTTCGAGCGCACATAGGCTGCTGCCACAATAATTTACTAATTTAATGACGATGGAGCTTTTTAAGATCTTGCCATTCTCCAGGAGTGTGTATGGAGGACACCCCTAATGTTAATTAGAGCTTGCTTCATTAACAACTTAACCAAAAGGCCACACTTTGCGAAATTATTTGGGAGCCTACAAGGAATGAGAGTTGGTGAAAAGAAATTACCACGAGCATCTTCCCATCAGTTAATAAAGAGTATGATGTGTAATCATTAGCAGGAGCCATATGGTGGCAGTCAGGAAAAGAAAGGAGAATTTGGAATTTATGGATGGGAGCAGGGCAGATGGCTGGGAAGAATGTGTGAAGGCACGTGCTTCGTCATATATGTGCCCCCTGTGGCAGCAAAGACCCGCTCTGCCACACAAACTGCAGGGTGGTTTTGTTTGGCAGATAGCTGTTGCCTACACCTCTGGGCTCTACCTGACATCAGAGTCACCTCCCACCTAGTGCCAAAGCTTTGACAGACAGTTAGTGCTTCCAAACTTATGATGAATTCACTGGCCAGCACTCCAGTTGGAAGGACACCTCCCAGGTTCAGCCCAGTCCTTACTGCACCAGGTGGCCAGCTCCTTTGAAGATGTGTGCACTGATCCATTAACTGTTCGAGCCAACTTGAGATTCTAGGGAGCAGCATCCCCTGACAGTCTGCAAAAGTGGTTCCACAGATTGCTACACACGGGGATCAATTGGAGGTCTTTTAAACATGCAGTGTCTGGCTCCCACCCCCAGACATTTAATGCAAGTGGGGTGTGCTATGGACTAAACATTTGCATCCTCACCAAAACTCACAGAGCAGAACCCTACTTATCAAAGGGATGGTATTTGGAGATGAGACTTTGGGAAGACAGATGGGGAGAGGAGTCTATCTTTTTGGTCTGTGGGCCGTGAGAATGGTGTCCTCACGGTGGGATTAGTATCCTTTTAAGAAGAGTCATGAGAGCGCTTGCCTTCTCGCTCCATGTTCTGCCAGGTAAAGAAGAAACCTGCAAATCAGACCCCAAGGCTGTCAAGCCCTTGATCCTGGACTTCCCAGCCTCTAGGACTGTGATTCTGGAGAAGAGAAAATTCCTGTTGCTAAAACCAGCCCGTCTAATGGCATTTTTGTTGTAGCAGTCTGAATGTACTAACAGGGTGTATCATCTGAGCCCAGGGACTTTTTAAAGCTCCACCTGCCCCAGTGTTTCCAACATGTAGCAAAACCTGGAATCATTGATTTAAGACCCAAGCCCAAAGTCTAAGGCAGATGAAAGGCTCTAATTTGTACTAAATCCTGGAAACTGGGAGAAGAATGTTCCTAGCAAGGCTGCTGACCAGCGAGGGATGTGGTCTTTAGAAAAAGCAAGGTCTTTAGAATGAATAAATCTTGGATTAGAACCTCAGTGCCACTTGTTACTTTGGGTGGTTATCCTCCCTGAGTTTTCTGCTCTGTAAAATGGAGGAAGCAATGCTTCATGACAAGTTGTTAGTATTAAATAAAATAACATATAAAGAATACATAGTCTGAAAAACATTAAGTGGAGTAATGGTTTGTTTAACCAGTGAGACTTAACTCATTGAGACTTAACTAGCAGGGGAAAAAAAGAGGATCATGGGCCAATAATATCTAGTGCGTGTCCAAAATTGCTGAGGAAACTAGAAGTGCCTGCAATAAACCCAGGACACTGTGGTAATAAGTGCATTTTGTGGTGTGTCAGCTGGGAACCAGACGCTATTGTAGGCACTTCATAAAGATTTCTTAGACGGTTGATTGGTAAATGTGTCAGTCAGGATTTTCAGACAAGGAGCAAGCCAGAGAGAAGCTGTTTTAAGGAATTCCACTAGTCCAGGGTGCATGCTATCCACGGCAGTAGGCCATGGAGGTAGAGAGAATACCTGTTCATTTCCCAAGAGGATGCAGTATAAACTGGTGGATTGGGGCCTGGTTATAGCTGTTAGTCTGCTGCTCCCAGGCTGATCAGTTGTGGGCACGTTTCTTCACCACCCAGCCTCTCAGTTTGTTCATTATCATAAGTAACAGAGAAGCAGTTCATCGAGCGGAAGGCACGAGATGAGATAATACAGGTGACGGTGCAGGTCGTGGAGCCAGGCCCACAGCGAGAACTCTATCACCAGGCTGCTGGGTTACGCCTTTTGCACAGCAGAGGGCTCTCCCAGTGGGAGGAGTGTGGAAGGCAGCCTGGGAGCCCAGCTCCTGGACCCATGAGGCCCTGGGGACTGGCATGCACTTTCCTGTTTCTCAGCCAACGCCAGACCTAACGAGCCCTTGAAAGCATCCTCTTCTGACTCCCAGACACATTTATATGCCCGTGGGCACTGTGTTCCAGGCAAGCCCCTCAGCTGGAGCTGAAAAAACCAAAAGGGCTCTGCAGCAGCCATGCCATGCCACAGGCATGACGTCTGGCACCTCGTTTAGACTGCAGTTGCAGAAAAGCCAAGTGCCACCCCCACTCAGTACCAATTCTTTTGGCAGAACCCCCATCCCCCTAACCAGGGGAATAAATGGATTCTTCTCCCTACCAATGCCCAAATAGCTATTCGAATGTGTTCTATAATAGGAGGAGCTGTTGAACAAAAGGTCAGGGCTGATTTGAAGTCAGTCTTTATATCAGCAATTGCTTTTAAAGACGTCATTCTCCCAACTCTGTGAGCCCCTGAAGATAAAAAAAAAATTATATAAATGTACAAATGACTTTATGACTTTGATTATACAACTTCTGAGAAAATATCCCTATGAACTGTTAAGGAAGACTAAAGATATTGTGATAAAGAAGGCTCTTTGAAATTCTGCTTTAAAAAAAAAATCTATGTCATGAGATATGAATGTAGCCCAAGCCCTGATAAAAGTCATGTCATCCTTTTGCCATGGAAGCTGCTAAGGCATGAAAGGGACCACAGGCCTGGAGATCTTTGCTGCCTTTAAAGTCTGGCTTATTAACATGCATTAGAGTCTTCCTGAAGATGGGTCTGGCCAAAGGTTATCAACAAAAAACTTAATTTAATGAGCCCAGAACACGGGGAGAGGAGCCCTGCCAAGCCAACACTGGGAGGGATTGGGAGCAAGGGCATTTCACTTTCTGAAAAGGAGAAATAAAGACAAACTCATTAAAGCAGAAGGTACTGCGTTGTTGGTTTTTATCCTCAGAGCACCACTCTCTGTGGGGGTGTTGCTCACTCTCATTTTGGGGACTCAAATCTCCCCCCACCCAAAATAGCAGCAGATAATAATAAAGGCTTTGAGGGTAGAGGAGAGCCACAGGGAAGGCTGTTCTATAGACCAGCAGCAGAGCTGAGATGTGGCAGCCACTGCTTGCAGGGGGCCAACGGGCTCCTCGGAGGCAGAGGCTCTGCCGTCTGAAATCTGGTTACCAGCGGATCTGGGCCATTGCTTCCATTACAGCTGTGCGGATGCAAATGAGAATTCTGGGAACCCTGAGGACAGAGAAAGCTGCTCAAAGAACAGAGTGCAAACTCTCTCCAAGCATGGAAATGAATGTTCTGAGGCTAGAATGCTGAGGACATCTTTTGTGGAGATCTTTGCTGCCTTTAAAGTCTGGCTTATTAACATGCATTAGAGTCTTCCTGAAGATGGGTCTGGCCAAAGGTTATCAACAAAAAACTTAATTTAATGAGCCCAGAACACGGGGAGAGGAGCCCTGCCAAGCCAACACTGGGAGGGATTGGGAGCAAGGGCATTTCACTTTCTGAAAAGGAGAAATAAAGACAAACTCATTAAAGCAGAAGGTACTGCGTTGTTGGTTTTTATCCTCAGAGCACCACTCTCTGTGGGGGTGTTGCTCACTCTCATTTTGGGGACTCAAATCTCCCCCCACCCAAAATAGCAGCAGATAATAATAAAGGCTTTGAGGGTAGAGGAGAGCCACAGGGAAGGCTGTTCTATAGACCAGCAGCAGAGCTGAGATGTGGCAGCCACTGCTTGCAGGGGGCCAACGGGCTCCTCGGAGGCAGAGGCTCTGCCGTCTGAAATCTGGTTACCAGCGGATCTGGGCCATTGCTTCCATTACAGCTGTGCGGATGCAAATGAGAATTCTGGGAACCCTGAGGACAGAGAAAGCTGCTCAAAGAACAGAGTGCAAACTCTCTCCAAGCATGGAAATGAATTGTTCTGAGGCTAGAATGCTGAGGACATCTTTTGGGGTAAATCATACGGGAGTCCCAGACCACATGGCTACAAAATTCAGTTCATTTCAGTCACTCAGTCGTGTCTGACTCTTTGCGACCCCATGGACTGCAGCACACCAAGCTTCCCTGTCCATCACCAACTCCCAGAGCTTGCTCAAGCTCATGTCCATCAAACTGGTGATGCCATCCAACCATCTCATCTTCTGTTGTCCCCTTCTCCCCCCTGCCTTCAATCTCTCCCAGCATCAGAGTCTTTTCAAATGAGTCAGTTCTTTGCATCAGGTGGCCAAAGCATTGGAGTTTCAGCTTCAGCATCAGTCCTTCCAATGAATATTCATGACTGATTTCCTTTAGGATGGACTGGTTGGATCTCATTGCAGTCCAAGGGACTCTCAAGAGTCTTCAACAGCACAGTTCAAAAGCATCAATTCATTGGCGCTCAGCTTCCTTTATAGCCCAACTCTCACATCCATACTTGACTACTGGAAAAACAATAGCCTTGACTAGATGGACCTTTGTTGGCAAAGTAATGTCCCTGCTTTTTAATATGCTGTCTAGGCTGGTCATAACTTTTCTTCCAAGGAGTAAGTGTCTTTTAATTTCATGGCTGCAGTCACCACCTGCAGTGATTTTGGAGCCCCCCAAAATGAAGTCTTTGTGTCCATTGTTTCCCCATCGATTTTCCATGAAGTGATGGGACCAGATGCCATGATCTTAGCCATGCTCTCCTGAACATGGCTATGGGAGACAGGCTTGTGGCGTAAGTTGGTGAACCAGGCCTGCAGTGAGATAACAAGGCATGCTGAGGTGAGAATAGGGGTTCTTTTGAAGGGAATACCAGATCCTCAGCTCTAATGGAGAGCTGCCCCTCCTGGAAGGGTGACGTCACCAGATTTGATTATTTAATCGGCTGGAAGCTAGAGTTTTTATGTAAAATCTCCTGCTTTTAAAGTCTTGATAGCTATTTCATTTTTAAAAAACTTTTTGTGGGCCAAGTAAGACAATCCTGTGGAATGGATATAACCAAAAGTCTGTCAAGTGGGGCTTCTGACAAGCATCAGATGACAGTGGATAGCCAGCCTAGCAGTGAAAGTCAGGGGATGAAGTACTTGCTAGGAGGCTGAATGAGTCATGTGCTTAGCTGCTCAGCTGTGTCTGCCTCTTTGCACCCGATGGACTGTAGCCTGCCAAGCGCCTCTGTCCACGGGGTTTTCCAGGCAAGAATACTGGAGCGGGTTGCCATGCCCTTCTCCAGCGGGTCTTCCCAACCCAGGGATCAAACCCAGGTCTCCCGCATTGCAGGCAGATTCTTTACTGACTGAGCCACCAGGGAAGCAAATGAGTTATACTATTTGCATTTATTTGTGGAAGAAAATATCATCCATTGAAGACTGTCATGAATGGCCATGCGTGTGGTATATTACACAACACCAGGAGGCATCGTTTATAACAAACACCATATAAATGGCACTTCCTGCAGAGTACACAACCTACTCAGCCATACCCAGCAGCTTTGGTTGTAATGCACCATGATCCTTCATTTCAGTAAGTTCCTGAGGGACAGAGAGCAAACCCACTCTAACTCCAGTCCACTGACTCAGATGGACCAGCACACTTGTTCTTGACCTTCCAAAGAACTTCCATCAAAATCGATTATAAAAATAGCTCTTTGGCATTGTAAGCACTACCAGAAAGAATGAATTTTTTCCCTCACTTTGTTGACCGCAAAGCAAGATGATCTCCAAAGCTGCATCAGCATGCACCCGATAAACTATACTTTAGTAGTGATTTAGCCTAAGTATACTCAAGTGTGAACGTTTTTTTACATAGAAAAAAAAATGCAAGTTCTAGTGGCTTTGATTGTGGTAGGTTTGTAAGAGCTGCCATTTAAGATTGATTGTCGGGCTATATTTTTTGTCTTGGATTAATACAAAAAGCTTCACGGGGTATAGAGTTGTATCTCCAATAACCCAGAGGCTTTGGCTGGCCTTGGAGCAGGAGGTCACCTGTGCCTATGATCTCATGGGAAAAGATAGAAAGGGAGTTCCAAAAATTGTCAGAAGGAAGCTTTCCTCACATGTTGAATCAAGAAAAGCTTATTCTCCTTGGAAGCGCACAGGAACATAAATACATGGCTGCAGGAAGTGTCTTCAAGGAAAAGAAATATGGGAATGTGTTAGTGAACGTGAGGAGCTGTATTTCAGTGGCTTAGAAAATATGTAACCAGTAATTCCCATAAATATTTAAAAATAAGCCAGATATATAAAGAGAAATGAGGATACAAACACATTTGTTACACAATATTAAAAATGTATCATAAACATTTGTTGACTAAAATGATATTTCAGTTTACATAATCTCCAAAGACAGAGTTTCATTCCTGATGATAAACAGTGACATTGCTTAAAGGAGGGCATGAGAAAGAAGATTGGAGCTCTCAGCTGACTTTGCCGTTGCTGGCCTTGGTGGAAGAGATGGGGCATGACCCGTTTCTGCTCCACTGGGTCACTAATGAGGCCCTTACTCACTCATCTGCATAGGGTCTGTCCTAAAACAGAGTTTCCAGAACACAAGAAAAATAAAATCAGGAAGACACCAGTCTCCTCTATTAAGACTGGGTCAGTCTGCAAATAAAAATCAAGTGGTCAAAGTACGAATAACTGTACTTGTTCCATGCTTTACATGGGAACAAATTAAAAAACGAACCGCCACAAACATTAGACCAGAACCTGCGGGAGCTTAGTAAACACCTTCATGAAATGTTAAAGCGTCTGCCTCATTTGTCTTCAGCACGAGTCAAGCATCACTATGAGAGTGCTTCTCGCTTCCTTTCTAAATCAGGGGCAAACTCCTGAGCTTAAAAAAAGAAAAATGGAGGGGACCTCACATGGTCAGTGATTTATTCACGGAGCCAAGAAAACTCTTCCCCTCTAAAATGATGTTTTTCCTGGGTTTGGACCCTTCGATCTTGCTCCAGCCTAAGAATACATTTTTCTCTCCTTTTCTTTCCTCTGTGTTTTTCAGTGGCTTCCATTATTACATGACACTCAGTCTATGTGCTGACATCTCTGCAGGGTAGTCCATCCTCAGAGACTCTTGCTGATCCAAGCTCTTCACTGAGGCTTTGTCTCACTGAAAGCTGAGCAAGATCTTCTTTAGAGGAAGGCCTTCCCTGCCCCAAGAAGAGGCTACGAGCTGAGCACTGGGAAGCAGCGTCACCTGCTTTCATGCCCACAACTTGTACACAATAACTTTTGAAAGAATGCGGAGAGATGGGTGGATGAGCGACTGTCCAAGAGATAGCCTGTTTCTAGAGAGACAAGGACCTTAGCCCGTACCCTTAGAGGGCTTTGTGTGGCTTCAGATTTTAGAATTATTACCCATATAAACACATGAAGATTTGGGGAGTAGAGACATATAAGAGACTCCCAGCTCTGACTCCCCCAGACATGGGTTAACTTGTATGTCGGAGAATTCAATGTAAGCCTCAATATAAAAATGGGCAGCAAGGTGGGAAGGACCTTTCAGCACTATATAAATAACATAATGAGATGCCTTTTAGCCCAAGGCCCAGAGTCTTGGGGGAAATATCAGTTAGGATTGAGACATGGAGCCATTCACTTGTTTTTCTGGTGATTACGAGGGAGAAACAGATTTAAAGGGGTCATGTTTACCCGCAGAATCATTCCTTTAGCTAAATGTCCAGTGGTCTCTCACTGCCTGCCCACACATCTGCTCAGAAAAGTGGTAATACTCCAGAGCTCAACGCAGACACCACATTCTTGAAGGCGGCTTTCCCCTCTGCTCTGTGTTCTGGACCGACCTCAGTTGCATACGTCACGCCGCTTTGCAACTTTTGGCTGAAGGAATATGTCTGCTATCAGAATGTGAGTCCTTGCAGGCATGATGAAGACTTCTTCAGCTCCGCATCATTGGTGCCTAGTGCCACTGTGTGCCTGACATAGAGCTTGGAGTCAATGTGTGTGTGTGTCTGTGAGTTAAGTCGCTTCAGTCATGTCCAACTCTTTGCGACCCTCTGGGCTGTAGCCCACCAGGCTCCTGTCCAAGGGATTCTCCAGGCTAGAATATTGGAGTGGGTTGCCATGCCCTCCTCCAGGGGATTTTCCCAACTCGGGGACTGAACCCATGTCTCTTGCATTCCTGTCTTGGCAGATGGGTCCTTTACCTCTAGCACCACCTGGGAAGTCCATGTAATCAACAAATATTCACTAATTCTGCTTGTTAAATGGCATTTCATTCTGATGGCCAGTTTCCTTCCCCTGCCCACCCTCGTAGTGTGGGTGTGTATTTCTGACACTGCTGTTTCTGGCCCCCCACCATTCCCCATTCAGGGCACCTTCTTCTGCTTCTTCCTCCATTCTTACCATTTGTCACTTGGCTCCCTTCCCTCTTCTCCAGCCCTACTGATGACTCCCATGGATGTTTCCTGAAAAAGAACTCCCAGAATTTCTTGAAGAGAGGCTACCCTTCAGTTGTTTGGCATCCCTTGAAATAACCAGAGAGAAGAGAGGATATGGAACAAAAATCTCTCAGGAGAGTAGTAGAGAGGAGAAAAATAATAACATTTATATTACTGATGGGCTTGGGAGATGGATAGGGAGTGAGGGACCCTTTGGTGACAAACCAGCTTTGAACTTCACCAGAAAATACCCGCAGATGGATAAAGAGACCTACAGCCGCTGGTTAGGGATCTCCTCACTCAGCACAGTAGGTAGATATAGATGGCCAGCTCTACTTTTAAGAATGGGCTCTGGGTTTTTTTTTTTCTTTTCCTACTCAATACAGCTCAATCAAAACATATACATTTTTTTTTTATTTCTTAGAAAAGAATGCTCTCACAAAGTCCGGAAGTCAGGACATGGATGGACTCATCCAAATAGCAGACTCCATTAGGAACATCTCAATGCTCTCTAAACATAGTCTTCCCCGAGATGCCAGATTCAGCAGTTCTGAGATGTGCCCACGGAGCCTGTGATATTAATCAAATTCATGAGGGGAGGCTGAGGCCAGAATGCTGAAGGCCAATGCATCCTAACATGCTCTTTCCCCATCAAGGGGGGGAAAGCGAGCCTCGGTGCAACATGACATCATCAATCTAAGTAGGCAAGGGGAATAGATTTCCTGATTACCAGGTTAAGCGATGCATCAAACAGGAGCAAGCTGGTCACTGCTAATCATTTAAATTTAGGAAGACTGAGCTCAGTGACATTATCAGGCTCACATTAAAGAGTGACTTCTCTCTGCTATCAGGAATGTATTGGTGTCCCCTCCAGGATTTATGACTCTGGGAAACTGCAGGATGGGCTGAGGCAGCAACTTTCTATGGCACCAGCGGCCCATCCATCATCCCACAGCCCCAGTTCTGGTCAGCCTCAGGGGGCCGGGGCCTCTGATCTCTCCTCTCTCCTGGGCTCCTTGGGTGGTCAGGTCTACAGGCAGATTAAAGAGCAAGCATCCAGAGATGAGCTCAGTTAAAATATTCGTTGCTGTATCATTAAACCTCCAATCAGCTTATTTCCCTCTGGTTTTCATTTTGGGAAAACACAATGCTTTCTCATACTCCAAACTACAACAGCCACCTGAACCCAAAGATGATTTTTTTCCCAGGACACACATGCTTCAAACTCATTGCCAGAGATTCTATTTAATTTGCTCTACAGTGGAAACCAGGTATCTAAATTTAGGATAAAATTCTCAAGTGATTCTCAATCACATCAATGATAACCACTGATATCCAAGGTCCCCTCTGAGGAAAATTAGGCAGTAGAGCAGGTATCTGGGGGCTGCCCACCAATAAAATCCCTGAACACAGTCACAGCTGGACTTGAGAGCCAGAGTAAAGGCATGACTTTGAACAAGACTTTGGACATTATCAGCTATAGCGGGGCTTCTCAAACTTCAGTGCACCTGTGAGTCACATGAAAAGCTTGCTAACAGGCAGATTTTGATTCAGGAGGTTTGGAGTGAAGCCTGAGTTTCTCAGCTCACAAACTCCCAAGTGATGTCAGTGCAACTGGCCCATGAATCCCACTGTGGGTAGCGGGGTCTAGTAAAAATGGCTCTTAACCTGGACCTCACATTAGAATCATCTGGGATGCTTTCAAAAGTTCCAATGCCATGCTCACCCCAGACTGGCCAAGTTGTAATTACTAAGAGTGGGCCCATGCATCATCAACTTTTAAATTTCCCCAGATGATTTATTTGTACACCAAGGCTGAGAATCATTGATCCACCCTAATGAACAGCTCTGCTCTTGGGCAAATTCAGTCACTACCAAGTCTTCTATGCTGAATAGTTTTGATGGACATTTAGCATACAAACCTACCCTCACCCGAAATGCAGGGGATCCAGTGGGATCCAGAGAAGCTGACCATGCTTCTAGATCAAGGGAAGGGCCTGAGTTGTCCTAAGCATCACATCCTTGTCAGTGTAGTGGAAGAATGTACATGTCACTCAACATGAGTCAGTGGGATGTAAAGAGATGGTCCTATATATGGTCTTATAGATATATGTGAGCTAGTAAATTTGTTATTACTTAAGCTAACTTTACTTGGATGAAGGTGTCTGAACTCATATTGTTATTTGCCTTATGTAGAACAAAGGACTGAATAATGCAGTTCAGTTTAGTCGCTCAGTCGTGTCCAACTCTTTGCAACCCCATGGACTGAAGCACGCTGGGCCTCCCTGTCCATCACCAACTCCCAGACTTTACTCAAACTCATGTCCCTTGAGTCTGTGACACCATCCAGACATCTCATCCTCTGCCGTCCCCTTCTCCTTCTGCACTCAACCTTTCCCAGCATCAGGGTCTTTTCAAATTAGACAGCTCTTCACATCAGGTGGCCAAAGTACTGGAGCTTCACCTTCAGCATAAGTCCTTGCAATGAACACCCAGGACTGATCTCCTTTAGGATGGACTGGTTGGATCTCCTTTCAGTCCAAGGGACTCTCAAGAGTCTTCTCCAACACCACAGTTCAAAAGTATCAATTCTTTAGCACTCAGGTTTCTTTATAGTCCAGCTCTCACATCCATACATGACTACTGGAAGAACGATAGCATTGACTAGATGGACCTTTGTTGACAAAGTTTTTAATATGCTGTCTAGGTTGCTCATAATTTTCCTTCCAAGGAGTAAATGTCTTTTAATTTCATGGCTGCAGTCACCATCTGCAGTGATTTTGAAGCCCCCAAAAATAAAGTCTGACACTGTTTCCCCATCTAATTCCCATGAAGTGATGGGACCAGATGCCATAATCTTAGTTTTCTAAATGTTGAGCCAACTTTTCCACTCTCCTCTTCCACTTTCATCAAAAGGCTCTTTAGTTCTTCTTCACTTTCTACCATAAGGGTGGTATCATCTGCATATCTGAGGTTATTGATATTTCTCCCTATATAATGCAGTAAATTGTGCAGTAAAATCCTACATTGTCAAAAAAATGGGAACAGGTCTACCAAATTTGACTAAAATCATTCTACCTCCCTTACTATTTCCTCACATCCATTTCTCCCATTACCCTACTCTCTCTGTGGCAGGGTAGAAAGGTAAAGTGAATGCCTAAGGACTGTATTTCTGTTTCCAACCTCTCATAAGAATAATGACCTTGGAAAAGTCCCCTGCTTTATCTAAGCCATGCTTTGCTGATGTTTAGCAGGATAAGAGTAATATCTGTGTCACAAAGCTTTCATGAGCATCAGATGAGATAATGGATGGGCAAACATCCTGCAAATGGTAAGTTGCTATAAAAATGTCATCTGTAGCTTCTTTGTGGTTGTTTCTTGCTATTAGGAAAAATAAGCAGTGGTTTCAAAGGTGGCAGTTTACTCATAGCACTGGCTAGTATGCATCCATGCACTGTCTCATGAGGAATCCAGGCAAAGCTGCATGTACTGCCGGTTCTGGCAGTGTTCCCATCTGAGAAAATGTCCCTGAGTTATCTAGAGCATCAGGTTGGAGGAAGAGACATAAATTGCACTATTCCTTACAAGCAGGGGGGAGTCAGACAGACAGAGAGAGAGGGAGGGTGCAACCTAAATGATTTTTAATTATTTTCTGATTCACTACATCATTAGGGAGACAGAGAAGACTCTTAAGACGTAAGACATGGTGATCTAATGTCATTGATTTTCCCATATATTTTACAAGTTATGAAATATGATGAAGCTGGGAGAGAAAAGCTTTTCAAATATGATAAGACTAGAGAATATCTAAGCCCAGTTATAAGAAAAGAAAGGCAAATTCAGGCTGAGGCTGCAAAAGCTGGGCTTGAAAACTCCCTAGCTACCCAAACCCACTGTGAGGGTGGTTGACTGTCCCCTTCTTAATGATAAATTTAGGAATTAGTTTGTGTCTGCAAAATATAAGTTTCTGTACACCATTTGCCATTGTATCCTCAAACTCTAGCATAGCAAGCCGTCAGTATATTTCAAATCAATGAAACTTAAATGTCTAACACTGCCCTGGGGCCTTCAGAAACAATGGAGTATGACTCCCTTACACTGAGGTTATAATTATTTGGAGCCCTACATGCAAAAATAATTTAATAAGAAACATAGACAATGGTGCAAATTACACAATTAAGCCCCAAAGAGCTACTATAAACTGTGAAGTAGTAGCTTTAACCTAACAAAGGAAAAAGTAACTATCAGCTAGTATTACATAGGATGACATTCCAGATGAAGTAGAATATGTACTTAATTCTCCAGTGCTTAGCATGCAGCCTTGAGCAACTATGATGTCCTTCCATATTCAATCCAGAAGCTTTATTCCTAGTGAATTAATCTCTTCATTTTATCCAAAGGAGAACATAAGCAAATGTCAATCAACCCATCTAAAGTATAAATGATCTGTGATGTTAAAATACATTCAGTGACAGATGCCGAACAGAAGGATGTGTGCCCCCCCCCTCCACCCACCCCCTGCTACGAGAACTCCAAAATCACAACTAATTGATGAATAGCCATTGACAGGAGGATGTTAGAACCTGCCAAAAAGAGCCCATCTCCAAAGGCAAAAGAGAAGCTGCAGTGAGACACAGGAGGGGCACAATCATGATAAAATCAAACCCCATACCTGTCAGGTGGGTGACCCACAATCTGGAGAACAATTATACCACAGAGGTTCTCCCACTGTTGTGCAGGTTCTGAGCCCCATTTGAGGCTTTCCAGCCTGGGAATGTGGCAAAGGAACTAGGAATCCGCAGGGAATCTGACTTTGAAGGCTAGTGGGATTTGACTGCCAGAACTCCGCAGGACTGGGGGAAACCAGAACTCCACTCTTGGAGGGCACACATACAACCTGGTGTACATAGGGACCTGGGGAAAGGAGCAGTAACCCCAAGGAGACTGAACCAGACCTGCCTACTAACGCTGGAGGGTCCCTTGCAGACGCATGGGTCCACAGTGGCTCACCACAGGGACAAGGACCTGGCAACAGCTTTCCTAGGAAGAACCCACTGGCATGAGCCCTCCTGGAGGTTATCACCATGACCCCTTCCATAGAGCCTGTAGACTCCAAGGCTGGGTCAGTTCAGATGAAACCAGGGAGAGAATACAGCCTCACTCATCAGCAAACAAGTGGACTACTACCGAAAGCAATATGCAGATTCAGTGCAATCTCTATCAAATTACCAATGGCATTTTTCACAGAACTAGAACAAAAAACCCTAAAGTTTCTTTTGAGATGCAAAAGACCTCAAATAGTGAAAGGAATCTTGAGAAAGAAAAATGGAGCTAGAGGAATCAGGCTCCCTGACTTCAGACTATACTACAAACCTATAGTTAACAAAAGAGTATGGCATTAGCACAAAAATACCTCAAAATATAGATCAGTGGAACAGGATACAAGGCCCCAAAATAAATCCATGCACCTATGGTCCATTATCTATGACAAAGAAGGCAAGACAATGTTGGCAAGACAGTCTCTTCAACAAATGGTGCTTGGAAACTGGACAGCTGCATGTAAAGAAACAGGAAATTAGATCATTCTTTAAAACTATACACAAAAATAAGCTCAAAATGGATTAAAGACCTAAATATGAGACTGGACACTATAAAACTCCCAGAGAAAAACACAGGCAGAATACTCTGACATAAATGGCTGCAATATCTTTTTTGATGCATCTCCTAGAATAATAGAAATAATAACAAAATTAAACAAATGAGACCTAGTTAAACTCCCAAGTTTTTTCACAGCAAAGGAAACAATAAACAAAATGAAAAGACAACAAACAGACTGGGAGAAAATATTTGCAAATGATGTGACTACAAGGGATTAGTCTTCAAAATCTACAAACAGCTTATGACGCATAATATCAAAAAAACAAACAATCAATAAATGGGCAGAAGACCAAAGAAAACATACAGATGGCCAACAAACACATGCTAAGATGTTCAACACTGCTTATTATTCAGTTCAGTGCAGTTCAGTCGCTCAGTCGGGTCCAACTCTTTGCGATCCCATGAATCGCAGCATGCCAGGCCTCCCTGTCCATCACCATCTCCCAGAGTTCACTCAGACTCATGTCCATCGAGTCCGTGATGCCATCCAGCCATCTCATCCTCTGTCATCCCCTTCTCCTCCTGCCCGCAATCCCTCCCAGCAGTAGAGTCTTTTCCAATGAGTCAACTCTTCTCATGAGGTGGCCAAAGTATGGAGTTTCAGCTTCAGCATCAGTCCTCCCAAAGAAATCCCAGGGCTGATCTCCTTCAGAATGGACTGGTTGGATCTCCTTGCAGTCCAAGGGACTCTCAAGAATCTTCTCCAAAACCACAGTTCAAAAGCATCAATTTTTCAGTGCTCAGCCTTCTTCACAGTCCAACTCTCACATGAGCACAGGAAAAACCATAGTCTTGACTAGATGGACCTTAGTTGGCAAAGTAATATCTTTGCTTTTGAATATACTATCTAGGTTGGTCATAATTTTTCTTCCAAGGAGTAAGCGTCTTCTAATTTCATGGCTGCAGTCACCATCTGCAGTGATTTTGGAGCCCCCAAAAATAAAGCCTGCCACTGTTTCCCCATCTATTTCCCATGAAGTGATGGGACCACATGCCATGATCTTTGCTTTTTGAATGTTGAGCTTTAAGCCAACTTTTTCACTCTCCACTTTTACTTTCAAGAGGCTTTTTAGTTCCTCTTCACTTTCTGCCATAAGGATGGTGTCATCTGCATATCTGAGGTTATTGATATTTCTCCCAGCAATCTTGATTCCAGCTTGTGCTTCTTCCAGCCAAGCGTTTCTCATGATTTATTCTAGAAATGCAAATCAAAACTACAACAAGACATCACCTCACACCAGTCAAAATGGCCATCATCAAAAATCTACAAACAATAAATATTGGAGAGGGTGTGGAAAGAAGTGAACCCTCCTACACTGTTGGTGGAAATGTAAGGTGGCACAGCCACTATGAACAATATACAGGTTCCTTGAAAAAACTAAAAATAGGGCTACCATATGCCCCTGCAATCCCACTCCT
Organism: Madoqua kirkii; assembly: GCA_006408675.1. NCBI lineage: Eukaryota > Metazoa > Chordata > Mammalia > Artiodactyla > Bovidae > Madoqua > Madoqua kirkii. Next base: position 23,075 of record SJYC01113314.1, read on the forward strand.
GGGCATATCAACTCAGCTCAGCTCAGTTCAGTCGCTCAGTTGTGTCCGACTCTCTGTGACCCTCTGAATCGCAGCACTCCAGGCCTCCCTGTCCATCACCAGCTCCCAGAGCTCACTCAGACTCACATCCATCGAGGCGGTGATGCATCCAGCCGTCTCATCCTCGGTCGTCCCCTTCTCCTCCTGCTATTGTCATGGCTCTATTGTCTCATAAGGTGGTGATGAGGTGAAGTTGCTCAGTCATATCCGACTCTGTGACCCTGTGGACTGTAATCTACTAGGCTTCTCCATCCATGGGATTCTCCAGGCAAGAATCCTGGAGTGGGTTGCCATTTCCTTCTCCAGGGGACCTTCCCGACCCAGGGATCAAACCCGGGTCTCCTGCATTGGAGGCAGACGCTTTAACTTCTGAGCCACAGGGAAGCCCCTATTGTCTCAAGGTACCACCAAGTACTTCTGGCTTCTTAACAGCATACCAAAGTGAGGGTGTGAGGCTGGAAAGACAAATTAAGAATTTTTCATGGCTCTGCCCAAGAAAAGACTACTAAAGAAATACCAACAAAAATAGATGGAAAAAAGACCAGAAAATTGTATGTATTCCCATGAATTAAAGAGTAGTTGGCCATTAAGATGGCCATTATTTTTTTAAAAAATTAACAAGTGTTGGTGAGAATGTGAAGAAGTGGGAATCGTTGCACATTAGTGGAAAAGTAAAATGATACAGCCACCACGGCAAGCAGTAGAGCAGTTTCTGAAAAGGAAAAGCAGGCAATTACGATCTAGGAATTCCATTTCTGGCATATACTACCCCCCTCCCCCTGCAAAGAACTGAAGGCAGAGGGCAAGTGGGCTAGAAAGTGGAGTCTGGAGAACAGACCGATGGAGGGGACAGCTGTTGGATATTAAGAGACAGCCTGCAGGGCTGGGAGTAAGAAGTCCCCATCACTTCCTGCAGAAGAAGCCTGGGCCGCCACAGAAGCACGGTGCCACTGCAGAGCGGCACACGGGTTTGCGGGGCTCCCATTGTAACCCCCTGCCCCACCCCCTGGGCCCTGCCGTGACAATCACTGGGAGAGGTACCCACCTGAGCAAAAGCAAGACCCAGAGCTGACTGTGGCTCAGTTAATCAGCATCTCAATGCAAAATTCAGGCTCAGATGGAAGAAGGCCAGGAAAACCACTTGGTCATTCAGGTAACATGCAAATCAAATCCCTTATGATTTTACAGTGGAGGCGAGAAACAGATTCAAGGGACTAGACCAGTAGATAGACTGCCCAAAGAACTACAGAAGGAGGCTTGCAACATTGGAAGTGGTGACCCAAACCATCCCCAAGAAAAAGGAATGCAAGAAGTCAAAGTGGCTGTCTGAGGAGGCTTAGAAACAGCTGAGAAAAGAGGAGACGTGAGAGGCAAAGAAAGGGCAAGACAACCCACCTGAATGCAGAGCTCCGGAGAAGAGCAAGGAGGGATAAGAAAGTCTTCTTAAGTGAACAATGCAAAGAAATGGCGAAAACAATAGAATGGGAAAGACCAGAGATCACTTTAAGAAAGTTGGAGATACCAAGGGAATATTCCATGCAAAGATGGGGACAATATATGACCAAAATGGCAAAAACTTAACAGAGGGAGAAGGGAGTAAGAAGAGGTAGCAAGAATACACAGAAGAACTGTTCAAAAAAAGGTAATTCTCAGAACGGGAGAAAATATTTACAAATGAAGCAACTGACAAGGGATTAATCTCTAAAATATACAAACAGCTCAAGTCAGTCAGTCAGTTCAGTTGCTCAGTCATGTCCCACTCTTGGCAACCCCATGAATCACACAGCACGCCAGGCCTCCCTGTCTATCACCAACTCCCGGAGTTCACTCAAACTCATGTCCATCGAGTCAGTGATGCATCCAGCCATCTCATCCTCTGTCATCCCCTTCTCCTCCTGCCCCCAATCCCTCCCAGTATCAGAGTCTGTTCCAATGAGTCAACTCTTCACATGAGGTGGCCAAAGTATTGGAGTTTCAGCTTTAGCATCAGTCCTTCCGAGGAACACCCAGGACGGATCTCCTTTAGAATGGGCTGATTGGATCTCCTTGCAGTCCAAGGGACTCTCAAGAGTCTTCTCCAACACCACAGTTCAAAAACATCAATTCTTCGGTGCTCAGCTTTCTTCATAGTCCAACTCTCACATCCATACATGACCACTGGAAAAACCATAGCCTTGACTAGATGGACCTTTGTTGGCAAAGTAATGTCTCTGCTTTTCAATATGCTATCTAGGTCGGTCATAACTTTCCTTCCAAGGAGGAAAATACTTTTAATTTCATGGCTGCAGTCACCATCTGCAGTGATTTTGGAGCCCCCAAAAACACAAAGTCTGACACCGTTTTCACTGTTTCCCCATCTATTTCCCATGAAGTGATGGAACCAGATGCCTTGATCTTCATTTTCTGAATGTTGAGCTTTAAGCCATCTTTTTCACTCTCCTCTTTCACTTTCATCAAGAGGCTTTTTAGCTCCTCTTTACTTTCTGCCATAGGGTGGTGTCATCTGCGTATCTGAGGTTATTGATATTTCTCCCAGCAATCTTGATTCCAGCTTGTGTTTCTTCCAGCCCAGTGTTTCTCATGATGTACTCTGCATAGAGGTTAAATAAGCAGGGTGACAATATACAGCTTTGGCCTACTCCTTTTCCTATTTGGAACCAGTCTGTTATTCCATGTCCAGTTCTACCTGTTGCTTCCTGACCTGCATATAGGTTTCTCAAGAGGCAGGTCAGGTGGTCTGGTATTCCTCTTTCAGAATTTTCCACTGTTTATTGTGATCCACACAATCAAAGGCTTTGGCATAGTCAATAAAGCAGAAGTAGATGTTTTTCTGGAACTCTCTTGCTTTTTCCATGATCCAGCGGATGTTGGCAATTTGATCTCTGGTTCCTCTGCCTTTTCTAAAGCTAGCTTGAACATATGGAAGTTCACAGTTCATGTATTGCTGAAGCCTGGCTTGGAGAATTTTGAGCATTACTTTGCTAGTGTGTGAGATGAGTGCAATTGTGCAGTAGTTCACGCATTCTTTGGCATTGCGTTTCTTTGGGATTGGAATGAAAACTGACCTTTTCCAGTCCTGTGGCCACTGCTGAGTTTTCCCAATTTGCTGGCATATTGAGTGTAGCACTTTCACAGCATCATCTTTCAGGATTTGAAACAGCTCAACTGGAATTCTATTACCACCACTAGTTTTGTTCGTAGTGATGCTTTCTAAGGCCCACTTGACTTCACATTCCAAGATGTCTGGCTCTAGATTAGTGATCAAATTATCATGATTATCTGGGTAATGAAGATCTTTTTTGTACAGTTCTTCTGTGTATTGTTGCCACCTCTTAATATCTTCTGCTTCTGTTAGGTCCATACCATTTCTGTCCTTTATCGAGCCCATCTTTGCATGAAATGTTCCCTTGGTATCTCTAATTTTCTTGAAGAGATCTCTAGTCTTTCTCATTCTGTTGTTTTCCTCTATTTCTTTGCATTGATCGCTGAAGAAGCCTTTCTTATCTCTTCTTGCTATCCTTTGGAACTCCGCATTCAGATGATTGTATCTTTCCTTTTCTCCTTTGCTTTTCGCTTCTCTACTTTTCACAGCTATTTGTAAGGCCTTCCCAGAAAGCCATTTTGTTTTTTTGCATTTCTTTTCCATGGGGAATTAATGAGAACCTACTGTATACCAAACATTATAAAGCAACTATACTCCAATAAACATTAATAATTAAAACAAACATTTGAATTCCTGCTCAAAAAAAGTTGAACTCAAGGACTCAAAGATATTTGTGTATTCGTTTCAGAGTAGCATCATTCACAATAGTCCAAAGGTGAAACAATATAAATATTCATCAAGAAATGAATGAGTAATCTAACTATGGTGCATGCAGGCAATGGAATATTGTTCCAGCCTGAGAATGAAATTCTTCACATTCTACAACTTGGATGCACCTTGAAGGCCTTACACTATGTATGTGAAATAAGCCAAATAAAAAAGATAAAATAATGTATGAGGGTTCTTACGTGAAGCGCCTAAGAACAGCCGAAGTCATAGAGACAGAAAATAGAAGAGCGGCTCCCAGAGCCTGGGGGAGGGAGGATGGGCAGTGATTGCTTAGCAGGTACAGAGTTTGTGTTCAGGAAAATGAAAAAGTTCTGGAGAGGGGTGGTGGTGAGAGCTGCACAATGACATGAATATATTTATGATGTTACTGAACTGTAATGCCATGGCAACCCACTCCAGCATTCTTGCCTGGAGAATTCCATGGACTGGTGGGCTACAGCCCATGGGGTTGCAAAGAGTTGAATGTGACTGAAGTGACTTAGCATGCAACATGCATGCACTGATCTGTAAACTTAGAAGTGGTAATAGGAAACAACTACTGAGTTTCAACATAATAAATATAATGAACAAATTAAACGGTTAAAGTGGTAAATTTATACGTGTGTGTGTGTGTGTGTGTGTGTGTGTTTACCACAATTTAATAAAAAAAAAAGTTGGCCAAGGCTAAAGTTGGAAGCTGAACAGGTTCCCCTCCCTCTGTATGTGAGGAGGTAGGAGAGACCCAGCTGTTTAATATGTTCACCCAGAGGACAGTCCAACGAATATCCTAAAGTGGCTGGCATTACGGAAACAAGTCCAGCATGCAGTTGCTGACTTTTATGCTATGATCCATCTTATTAAAACAAGGACACTAGGATTAACAGACCGATTTCAAGAATCTGGTTGGCAAATGCGTTCGCTTAGATTCCCCAAGAAATGTCACCTTAAGTACAGCCATAGCCATCGTTGGTCCCAGGGTGGCAGCAGAGGGAATCTCAGTTAATCATAATTGGGATTAAATAATTAATAGAAGACTAAAATAAGAATCTCTTCAGAGTGAGAGTTTTTCATCTCGCCAGTGTGCCTCAGGCAGCATGTCAGCTCGTTTTCTGGAAGTATTTAGACGCAGGATCGGACCAGATCTCCTGGGTTAGGGTAAAGGAAGGGAATGGACACCATCCCTCAGCAGCCTCCTTCCCCGCCCCGCGATCCTGTAGGTAGGTCGTTCAGCCATGTGTTGTTTTCTGGGAAGTGGCTCACACGGACTTGGAGATTCCTCAAGTCTTCCTAGCTTGAGCAGAAAGACAACACGCAGAACTCCCAAACTGGGCAAACACTCAGATGAGGTGAGAGAAAGCGGGTAGCGTTTAGTGAAGACAATTCTCACAAACATTTCTCATCTCAGAGATGTTACAGGTCCTGACGGCTTCAATCTTTCATTTTAGAGATTTCTATTGATTGGGTAAGAATCACACACATTTCGTCCACAGCACAGAGATATCAAAGCAAACTTTTCCCCTAGTGCCATTTCCACAGGGGATGGGAATGATTGATTTTTATTGGTTCAGCTTCTAGGATACTCACATCTCAATCCAGCCAATTTTCTTTGGAGAGAGCCCACTCCAGTCCACTTAATTGTATTTTCTAACCAAAGAGTTGAGAGAGATTTGTCATCTTTACAGTCCAGAGGGGATGAATCTCCAGACTCCTCTCCCAGTTGTGTGTGCTGGTTTCTGAAGCTGGTAATCGAAGAAGGGAGTCAGGCTTAGGGGAGACAAAAATTACATGAAATCATAAAAATGAAAAACAGTGACTGAAATGCAAGCCAAAAACAAAACAAAACAAAACAAAAACCACCTAATCTGGGTATCAAGGATTTCAAAGGTCTGAGAAGAAACAATTTGCTTTATGCTTTCAACTTTTATTGGACAAAAATTCTATAACAGTCTTTCATTTGGATTTGAACAAAGAAAAACCACATATTGACTAAGGAAGTCATCCCCTCAGCCGCCTGGCACATCTTCCTTTCTGTTTGCCTTCTCTTGGGGCTCACTCGGTACTCCCGTGAACCTCTCATCACCCTAACCCCTGCTTATTTAACTTTGATTTAACTCATACCAAATTTACCATGTCTCCCTGTCTCAGCAATAGCTTGCTCTGGGGTGTGGAAATGAAATCCAGAGAAAATTAAGAATGCTAACCTAGCTTGGAACTTTGGAAAAACTATTGCCCAGGGTAAAGGGAAGCCCTCCTCCATTCTCTTGGCAAATGGAAAAGGAGCCTAACTCTCGATGAGATTCTCTAGTACACGGACACTTTCCAGCCCTCAGTTATGCACTTTCTCCTTTTAAATATACAAGCAGCCCTGACGGTTCCTTCACAATGAACTACTCTTAGCCCATAGATTCTGTAGTATGTTGCATCTTTCTATTTTGTATATCGATTTCTTTTCTTTTTTTTTCTTTTTGAGAGAAAGGAACTTTATTTACAGTGGAGGAACTTAACAAGCATTACCTAGGCCAGTGGTCAAGGTCAATAACACCAGAAATAAATCATAATTGAATATACCTCTGGAATGATGCAATGGTACTGTACCCCAAAATTAATAATTTCAATCTAATAGTGAGGAAAAAAATAGATAAACCCAATTTGAGACACATTACAAAATGCCTAACAAGTACTTCTCAATACTGCCAAATTCATCAAAAACAAAGGAAGCCTGAGAAGCTGCCACATACCGGAGAAGTTCAGCTCAGTTCAGTGGCTCAGTCGTGACTGACTCTTTGTGACCCCATTGCAGCACACCAGGCTTCCTTGTCCATCACCAGCTCCCAGAGCTTGCTCAAACTCATGTCCATCGAGTCTGTGATGCGATCCAACCATCTCATCCTCTGTCATCCCCTTCTCCTCCTGCTTTCAATCTTTCCCAGCATCAGGGTCTTTCCCAGTGAGTCAGCTCTTCGCATCAGGTGGCCAAAGAATTGAAGTTTCAGCTTCAGCATCAGTC
>SJYC01113315.1:0-11285 GCA_006408675.1 Madoqua kirkii
TGTGTGTGTGTGTGTGTGTGTGTGTGTTTACCACAATTTAATAAAAAAAAAGTTGGCCAAGGCTAAAGTTGGAAGCTGAACAGGTTCCCCTCCCTCTGTATGTGAGGAGGTAGGAGAGACCCAGCTGTTTAATATGTTCACCCAGAGGACAGTCCAACGAATCATCCTAAAGTGGCTGGCATTACGGAAACAAGTCCAGCATGCAGTTGCTGAGTTTTATGCTATGATCCATCTTATTAAAACAAGGACACTAGGATTAACAGACCGATTTCAAGAATCTGGTTGGCAAATGCGTTCGCTTAGATTCCCCAAGAAATGTCACCTTAAGTACAGCCATAGCCATCGTTGGTCCCAGGGTGGCAGCAGAGGGAATCTCAGTTAATCATAATTGGGATTAAATAATTAATAGAAGACTAAAATAAGAATCTCTTCAGAGTGAGAGTTTTTCATCTCGCCAGTGTGCCTCAGGCAGCATGTCAGCTCGTTTTCTGGAAGTATTTAGACGCAGGATCGGACCAGATCTCCTGGGTTAGGGTAAAGGAAGGGAATGGACACCATCCCTCAGCAGCCTCCTTCCCCGCCCCGCGATCCTGTAGGTAGGTCGTTCAGCCATGTGTTGTTTTCTGGGAAGTGGCTCACACGGACTTGGAGATTCCTCAAGTCTTCCTAGCTTGAGCAGAAAGACAACACGCAGAACTCCCAAACTGGGCAAACACTCAGATGAGGTGAGAGAAAGCGGGTAGCGTTTAGTGAAGACAATTCTCACAAACATTTCTCATCTCAGAGATGTTACAGGTCCTGACGGCTTCAATCTTTCATTTTAGAGATTTCTATTGATTGGGTAAGAATCACACACATTTCGTCCACAGCACAGAGATATCAAAGCAAACTTTTCCCCTAGTGCCATTTCCACAGGGGATGGGAATGATTGATTTTTATTGGTTCAGCTTCTAGGATACTCACATCTCAATCCAGCCAATTTTCTTTGGAGAGAGCCCACTCCAGTCCACTTAATTGTATTTTCTAACCAAAGAGTTGAGAGAGATTTGTCATCTTTACAGTCCAGAGGGGATGAATCTCCAGACTCCTCTCCCAGTTGTGTGTGCTGGTTTCTGAAGCTGGTAATCGAAGAAGGGAGTCAGGCTTAGGGGAGACAAAAATTACATGAAATCATAAAAATGAAAATACAGTGACTGAAATGCAAGCCAAAAACAAAACAAAACAAAACAAAAACCACCTAATCTGGGTATCAAGGATTTCAAAGGTCTGAGAAGAAACAATTTGCTTTATGCTTTCAACTTTTATTGGACAAAAATTCTATAACAGTCTTTCATTTGGATTTGAACAAAGAAAAACCACATATTGACTAAGGAAGTCATCCCCTCAGCCGCCTGGCACATCTTCCTTTCTGTTTGCCTTCTCTTGGGGCTCACTCGGTACTCCCGTGAACCTCTCATCACCCTAACCCCTGCTTATTTAACTTTGATTTAACTCATACCAAATTTACCATGTCTCCCTGTCTCAGCAATAGCTTGCTCTGGGGTGTGGAAATGAAATCCAGAGAAAATTAAGAATGCTAACCTAGCTTGGAACTTTGGAAAAACTATTGCCCAGGGTAAAGGGAAGCCCTCCTCCATTCTCTTGGCAAATGGAAAAGGAGCCTAACTCTCGATGAGATTCTCTAGTACACGGACACTTTCCAGCCCTCAGTTATGCACTTTCTCCTTTTAAATATACAAGCAGCCCTGACGGTTCCTTCACAATGAACTACTCTTAGCCCATAGATTCTGTAGTATGTTGCATCTTTCTATTTTGTATATCTATTTCTTTTCTTTTTTTTTCTTTTTGAGAGAAAGGAACTGTATTTACAGTGGAGGAACTTAACAAGCATTACCTAGGCCAGTGGTCAAGGTCAATAACACCAGAAATAAATCATAATTGAATATACCTCTGGAATGATGCAATGGTACTGTACCCCAAAATTAATAATTTCAATCTAATAGTGAGGAAAAAAATAGATAAACCCAATTTGAGACACATTACAAAATGCCTAACAAGTACTTCTCAATACTGCCAAATTCATCAAAAACAAAGGAAGCCTGAGAAGCTGCCACATACCGGAGAAGTTCAGCTCAGTTCAGTGGCTCAGTCGTGACTGACTCTTTGTGACCCCATTGCAGCACACCAGGCTTCCTTATCCATCACCAGCTCCCAGAGCTTGTTCAAACTCATGTCCATCGAGTCTGTGATGCGATCCAACCATCTCATCCTCTGTCATCCCCTTCTCCTCCTGCTTTCAATCTTTCCCAGCATCAGGGTCTTTCCCAGTGAGTCAGCTCTTCGCATCAGGTGGCCAAAGAATTGAAGTTTCAGCTTCAGCATCAGTCCTTCCAATGAATATTCAGGACTGATTTCCTTTCGGATTGACTGGTTTGATATCCCTACAGCCCAAGAGACCCTCAAGAGTCTTCTCCAACACCAGAGAAGTACTTTCTTGTAAATCTAAAATTATTCCAAATATAATGTTTACTTTATTTGTTTTTATTTTTTAAATTTTCTCCTCTTTTTAATTTTTTTGGGAGAATGGCATTGAAACATGCATACCATCAGGTAAGAAATGAATTCCCAGTCTATGTACGATGCAGGATGCAGGATGCTTGGGGCTGGTGCACGAGGATGATCCGGAGGGATGATGTGGGGTGGGAGGTGGGAGGTGGGGTTCATGCCTGGGAGCTCATGTACACCCGTGGCGGATTCATGTCAATGTATGCCAAAACCAATACTGTACTGTAAAGTAAAATAAAGTAAAATAATAATAATAAAGAGGAGAAAATTCAAAAATAAAGTAAACATTGTATATCTATTTCTTTTCATCTTTCCTATTACACTGCCACATTCCTGAGGACCAAATAACTGCTTCTTAGCTTCTTCACAGAAACACAAAAACAAAAACTCCCCACAACGTTGGGCAAGACTTTGAAAATGTTACAAGGTACTGTTACAAAGTGATAATATCATTTATGATTTTTTCAATAAATTTTTGTCACGATAAATTGTACAACCAAAGAAGTACTAGACTTCAAAGACTCACCAAAGAGTTATTGACGGTTTCCTTTTTCTTTCTTTTCTTTCCTTTTTCTTTCTTTTCTTTCCATTTCCTTTCTTTCTCTTTCTCTCTCTTTCCTCCTCTCTTCTCTCTCTCTTTCCTTGCTTGGTAACTTTCACAGACACTTTGTAAACCTGAGAAAATGTTAGCTAATGATCTGTTATAATTTCCAACACATTGTTATTAGTTTATTTTTTATTTATATTTTCATACTACTAAACTTGATATACTGCTTTATTATCCCACTAGATCAAAATTATTTTTTGATGACTTCAAAAATTACTGCCAGTGATTCCCTCCAAGAAAATACTTTACCTCTGCGAAAGTAAAACGAAGGAGCAGGCTATCCTCAAACTGGAACACAATAAATTTTGACCATTAATAACTGCAATCAGTTCCATTAAGGAGCAGAGGGCAGGTCCCCACACCAACTAGTTTTCTGTGAGACCGCCTGAGGGTCCTACAGTCCATCTCAGTTCTGATGCTATCTATCTGGACAGAGCATCAGATTCCACAGGGTGAGGGCTCAGCCCTGCAAGTCTGCCCCTCCCCTCCACCTTAGACATCAGTCAGAAGGTTCCACTTGGCACCGAGGCTTGTAACCAACTGGCTACAGATTGAAGGTTCTGACACCCCCCCCTCCTCAGGTTTGGTTAATTTGCTAGAGCGGCTTACTGAATCAAAATAACATTTTCCTTACTAGATTATGTTTCCTTTCTAGATTATGGGGCTTCCCTCATAACTCAGCTGGGAAAGAAACCACCTGAAATGCAGGAGACCCTGGTTTGATTCTTGGGTCAGGAAGATCCCCTAGAGAAGGGATAGGCTACCCACTCCAGTATTCTTGTGCTTCGCTCGTACCTCAGCTGGTAAAGAATCTTTCTGCAGTGTGGGAGACCCAGGTTCTCTATCTGGGTTGGGAAGATCCCCTGGAGAAGGGAAAGGCTACCCACTCCAGTATTCTGGCCTGGAGAATTTCAGGGACTATCATCCATGGGATTGCAAAGAGTCAGACACAACTGAATGACTTTCACTTTTCACTTACTAGATTATTAGTTTATTACGAAAGGATATCACTTTCTCTGAAAGTGCACATTTTGGCCAAACTTCCATGAGTTCACCAACTAAGAAGCTTTCCAAAGCCCATCTCTTTGGCATTTTATGGTGGTTTCATTGCATAAGCATAACAAGTCAAATCACTGGCCATTGAGGATTGGTTCTTCTTTGGGGGATATGAAAATCTCTGTTCGTGGCCCAACATTCTTGAAGTTAACTTTTATATACAAGGTAAGATTAGTGCCTTTGGCGCTACAACTATAAACACAGCACATTCTCAGCCCTCAAGGAGTATTACTGTCTATAGGCAAAGCGGAGGCACTTGCTCAAATATCTTTAAAAGAAAAGAGAAATTGTTTTGTGAGTGAAATGTATATGTGCTAGGAGAGAGAACAGCAAAGAGGCAGTTGTTACTTTAGTTGTATATGTTGTGGGCAAGGAGAACCTAACAAAAGTTCTCATGAAGGGAAAGTTTCAATATCTGTATCCATCATTCAGGTAAAGCTACTAAAGACAAGCTTCTTGAATTTATGGATAACACAGAGCAGGGCGTGATGGCCAGTAAACTGATTAGCAAAATCAAGATTCTGAAATGATTCTACAAACCCAAATGGCAGGGAACGTTAATAAGCTGAATCTACACAGTTATGAATGTGGAGTAGCAAATGGGTTCACAGCAGTGCTTATGGGGGAGAGACCACAGAGTGGTAGCAGATCACATAAACTCAACAGCCAGAAAATTTCATCCAAATATTCCTCCCAGGGCTCTTTCAAACCCCTCCATGCACCTGCCCACCTGTGAGGCTCACACAAACTCCATGAGGGCTGCAGCAGGCAAGTTTTACTATTCCCATTTTAGCAGGGGGACGTGGTCACAGAGCATAAACGACTTGACCAAGGTTCTGTAGCAACTTTAAAAAGTGAGAGCCAAGCTTTCCTGGTGACTCAGTAAAGAATCTGCCTGCACACGGGTTCAATCCCTGGGTTTGGAAGATCCCCCGGAGAAGGAAGTGGCAGCCCACTCCAGTATTCTTGCCTGGAGAATCCCATGGACAGAGGAGCCTGTCTGGCTACAGTCCAAGGGGTTGCAAAGAGTCAAACACAACTGAGCAACGAAACTTTTGCTTTCTTTCACCTTTGATCACATAGATTTGATCACACAGAACGACTTCACAGTCAAGGAATCTCAACAACAGTCAGAATTCTGTGGTCAGTTTCAGGCACATTTTATAAAGGATGTTGACATTAAAGGATCCCTCCATCTAGCAGAGGTAGTTAGGATGATGAAGCCTCTGGACATCATGGCATAAAAGAAATGTTTGGAGGAGTTTTGCAAAGAACAGAAAAGACATAAGAACTACTTTCTGCAAACATCTGAGGATCTGTGATGCGGAAAAGAATTAGACTCATCTGTGAAGGTTCACGGGGCAGAACCAACACAACTGGATGAAAGAGCCAGCAAGAGGATGATTTCAGATGCTGCAAAGAGGGCATTCTGTCATTTAGAAGTGGGAAGGATGAGCCTGCAGAAGAATGACTCCACCATCCTAGGGCAGATTAGAACATAGGCTGCAAAGAGCCATAAGTTGCAGTAGTTGAAAGAAGTCCTGCCTAAAAATAAAAACTTCATAGCTTCTCAGATCTCTTGCGACTGAAAAACTCTATTACTTAAAAACCTGCTTCACTAGGAAATTGACATCCCAATGCTAGATCTTCAAAATATGCTTAAAGAACATGCTGACACCATGACTTAGCACCATCTTCATCTGGGTCTTAAAAACATCATATAAATAGTCATAAGGCCATTCACATATCCTGATTTTTACCATTTGCTAGTCTGCATAACCCTCCATGAATGAGAAAGGGGCTTGAATGACTGTCCCAGAGAAGTGAAGTGACAAGTTTAAGGTGATGTGGCAACTTAGTAGTGAAATCAGAGCCAGAAAACTAGTCTCCCCTTAGATTTATTGAGATCTCAGTAACGATACTAGTTTTTTAAAAATTGACTACTATTTATAGCTCTTACTATGGGACAGTTATCTCTTTAAACACTTTACACCTGTGATGTCACGAAACCTTCACAAAACCCTATCAGATGAGAACTATTACATCCCCATTTTATAGGTTAAGAAACTAAGAGCAGAGAGATTAAGTAAATCACCTAAGATAACAGGTCCCACATGGCAGGGTGAGATTTCAAACCTAGGCAATCTGACTCCAAAAGCCATTTCTCTCAACCACTAGGCTTTGTTTTCCTTCCAGAAATTGTTTTGTTTGTGAGAAAGGGGAAGTCCCCATACTTATACATCACAGCTTCTGTGGAATGTGTTGCCAAAGGAACCAGATAAGCAGGTTTGAAAGCCATGATAGCTGGGAAAGACTCTTCCTTAGGAGACATCTCCCTGCCTCCTTCAGCTCATCCCTCCCAATATGAAGGATGGCTGCAGACGCTTCTTCTCACCAATGGGATGACAGAAATGAACGGAGCAAGCTGCAAACTTCAGACTCACGGTTCTGATAATCAGCCCGGACTGAAATGTGGCCGAGGTTCAGGCAAACTCTGCGAAGGAGGGGAGGTCCTCAGAAGAGAAGGCAGGATCCACGTTTGACCCTTTACTGGAGAGAGAGAAAGACAAAACTGAAATAATGGGTACCACGGATAACTGTTTATTCCTTTCCAGCACAACAAGCAAATAAACTGCCATTGGTGCCTCCAAACTTCATACAGGGTAATATTCCTTTAATGGAATGCTTTTAGAGAAGAGTCATAAAAATAAATTGAAAAGTGCTTTCTGCTGGCTACAGCTGGCATAAGCAGCATCTGAGCAAACAGGATAACACAAGGCTTAACTTAGCATCGCCATTTTTATTACTCACCCGCGACAGGTCTTATAATAGTATAAATTCACTTAAAAAACGGACTCTTTCTCCCCATCACCGCCCCTCCTCTCCAGCACCGCGCACCCAACAGCCGCCTGTGTTCCTTCTGAGCAGCATAATTACAGGTCTTTTTATGATTTAGGTTTGAGACCAATTAGCTGATACCGCAAGCCTTTCAAATGCCAGCTTCCCTCTCTTGGCACGCCCTGTTCTGCTGGGATTTACCTGAGTGCTTATAAAAGGCAAACGTTTTGTGAGGCGCGGGGAACTCGGGTCTGGTGGTGAATGGGTTCCCTCCTCCCCTCTCCTCTCTCGGTCTCATCTGCCCCCTGCATCTTGGGTGCACCTGGTCTCTAAAATTGTCACGGTGTGAAATGCGCACTGAATATTCATGCCGGTGCCCACGCCGCTGCTGAGAACAGGTACTCGCGCGGTGGAGCCGCCGGCGGCTGCCTCCTCCAATCGCCTTTCCTGTAGGTGGGGCCGCAGCTCCACGCGGCGCGGTGCTCTGCCCCGTTTTGAGGCCTGGTAGCAATGGCAGCCCACGCCAGTGTTCTTGCCTGGAGAGTCCCGGGGACTGGGGAGCCTGGTGGGCTGCAGTCCATGGGGTCGCGCAGAGTCGGACACGACTGAAGTGACTTAGCAGCAGCAGCAGCCATGAATGGCGAACAGTTCAAGACTTGGGAAAGGCACCACCTGAGAGCCTGGCCTCCTCCACTGGCCCTGTCTCTGACGTCTTCCCCTCCGCAGTCATCACAGGGTAAGGCTACAGCGATCGTCATCATGCCATATGTTCAGCAGAGATCTACGTCATCAGCGAACGAGCGTGAGTTGTATAAAGCCCTAGGCACCATTGGAGGCTGCAGGGTGAATAAGGTTCCCTGCTCTCAGTGTGTTTTTAACTGAATGTAAGGAGGCTCAACTTACATAAAAGGATAATTTAGAATACAAGGCAGGATGTGGAAAGTGCTCTGTGGAATAAACAGTAAGTTCAAAGAAAGATTTTGCCATGGGGACCTGAGCAAGCAGAGTCTCTAGCCATCTACTCTGTAGCAAGCGCTTTACAAATTGTGTTGAATCCTTATACAACCCTTTAAGATACATATAGTATATGTAATCATAATCCTTTAAGGCATATATAAGGCTTCTCTGCTGGCTCAGACCATAAACAATCTGCCTGCAATGCAGGAGGCCTGGGCTCCATCCCTGGGTCAGGAAAAGCCCCTGGAGAAGGAAATGCCAACCCACGCCAGTATTTTTGCCTGGAGGATCCCACGGACAGAGGCGGGCTGCAGTCCATAGTGTCTCAAAGAGAAGACCCAACGACTGACTCTTTCACTTTTAGTTTCAAGGTGTTTGTAATTATATGTTACACCTGAATCATTTTCAAGATTTAAAAAAAAAGCCTCTCAAAATCAAGTAACCTTTCACACAACTAGTAAGTGACGAAACCTGAAACTGTGATTTCTGGTGTGACAACCCAAAGCTTTACCCTCATATCATGTGTCCTCCCTACAGATCAGCAGAGATGAAGTTCAGGGTACATTCTGCTGGTGGTTGTAGAAGGAATTATACGAATATTCAAGAAAGGAAAAGTGGACTAATTTGGATAGAATAGAGGAATTAAGAAGACCATAAAATACACAATATGAAGCTAGAAAGGGATTTACAAAGCTAACCTGAGGTACATTATTAAATTAACAACCCAACAATATATTGGGGTACTACATAGCCATTAAGAAAAAACCCTGAAGACTAGGTAGAATTATGAAAGATGCTAATGCTGTACAATGCTAATGTTGAAATAATAGGAAGATAAAGCAGAATACAAAGTCCTTTGTGGTTGCAGCAATGTGGAAGTAAGTACTGATAGAGTTTTTACATAAAACTTTTAGTTAATATTGTTTAAGAGGAAAAAAACAAGTCCATCCCCTGGGCATATGCGTGACTATATTTATACTTTTACAGACAGATGGTTTTCTCCCCTCTTCTAACAGATTTCCGTGAAGAGAAATCTAATGCCCTCACTGTGTTATTTTAGTGCCTTGCAACCCGACTTCCTCAAGTCTAGCCTCCATCCCCCCACAGTTGGCTTCTGCCTCTGTGAGCTAACCACTGGCTTAAAATTTTTAACATGCTTTGGGTTCCAGAGATAATGAATGTAAGATTGACATTCCCCCCAGCTCTCTTTTTGTGTTCTGAACTCCAGCTCCGATGGTACTCTTGATATGGCTGAGAAAGTAGAAGGAAAGGAACTGATGGTTAACAAAACAGTCTAAGCGTCATCACTTACCAAACCTGTTATTGTCCTATCTTCTCTTTCTTTCATGCTACTTACAGTGACTGCGCTTAATCTCCCAATGTCTTTCATATCTAGGAACTGAAAAGCTCCCTTACTCTCTGAAATCTCTCTCTACTCTTTACCAGTGATAGTGTTGTTGTTGTTCAGTCACTCAGTCATGTCCAGTTCTTTGCGACCCCATGGACTGCATCACACCAGGCTTCCCTGCCCTTCACTATCTCCCTGAGTTTGCTGAAACCGATTTCCATCGAGTCAATGATGCCATCCAACCATCTCATCCTCTGTTGTCCCCTTCTTCCCCTGCCTTCAATCTTTCCCAGCATCAGGGTCTTTTCCAGTGAGTCAGCTCTTTGCATCAGGTGGCCAAAGTATTGGAGCTTCAGCATCTGTCCTTCCAATGGATATTCAGGAACTGATTTCCTTTAGGATTGACTGGTTTGAGCTCCTTGCTGTCTAAGGGACTCCCAACAGTCTTCTCCAGCACCACAGTTCAAAAGCATCCATTTTTTGATGCTCAGCCTTCTTTATGGTCCAACTCACTCATCTGTACATGACTACTTGAAAAACTAATTTTGACAATATGAATCATTGTTGGCAAAGTGATGTTTTTGCCTTTTAATATGCTGTCTAGATTTGTCATAGCTTTTCTTCCAAGGAACACGTGTCTTTTAATTTTATGGCTGCAGTCACCATCCATAGTGATTTTTGTAGTCCAAGAATATAAAGTATGTCACTGTTTCAATTGTTTGCCATGAAGTGATGGAACTGGATGCCATAATCTTGGGTTTTTGAATGTGGAGTTTTAAGCCAGCTTTTTCACTCTCCTCTTTCATCTTCATCAAGTTCCTTTTTTTTTTTTTTTCCTTTTGGTCTTTTTTGCCATTAGGGTGGTATCATCTGTATATCTGAGGTTATTGATATTTCTCCTGGCAATCTTGATTCCAGCTTGTGCTTCATCCAGCCCAGCATTTCACATGATGTACTCTGCATATAAGTTAAATAATCAGGGTGACGATATACAGCCTTGATGTACTCCTTTCCCAATTTGGAACCAGTCAGTTGTTCCATGTCTGGTTCTAACTGTTGTTTGTTGACCTACGTGCATATTTCTCAGGAGGCAGGTCAGGTGGTCTGGTATTCCCATCTCATTAAGAATTTTCCACAGTTTGTTGTGATCCATACAGTCTAAGGCTTTGTAGTTAATGAAGCAGAAGTAGATACTTTTCTGGAATTCTCTTGCTTTTTCTATGATCCATCACATGTTGGCAATTTCATCTCTGATTCCTCTGTCTTTTCTAAATCCAGATCATACATCTGGAAGTACTCAGTTCACATACTGTTGAGGCCTAGCTTGAAGAATTTTGATCATTACCTTGCTAGTATGTGAACTGAGTACAGTTGTGCAGTAGTTTGAACATTCTTTGGCTTTGCCGTTCTTTGGTATTGCAAGGAAAACTTTCCTTTCAGATGTCATTACTATTATCACTCTGTATCTTCCTGTCTATCCTCATGCCAGAATAGTATGACTCTTGACAAAGTTAAATAAACCCCACCCATTTCCTTTTATGAGTAGATATCAATAAGCCCTATTAAGAGAGTTCTTTGCCCATTCTGATTCTCTGTTCCCAGGGTAGTACTGAGCTCTGCCTTACATAGTCACTGCTAAGATGGGAAAATGAAAACATAGCCTTAAATCAAAAGGGTTATATGAGAGGATATGAACAGATCAGCAGATAGACAGATGAATGGATAGACAGATAATGGATGGAGAGATACATAGACAATAGAGATAAATACAAGCCAGGGTCACCTAAGCAGAAAAAGGGATGCTATGAAGCAAAGTTAATAACCAAACCCATTGGTAAGTTCCCATATCTGTGGCAGCCAAATGGGAAAGGCAAAGCCAGAAGAGAAATCTGAGCTCAAGAACCAGCTGTAGGA
>SJYC01113316.1:0-28731 GCA_006408675.1 Madoqua kirkii
GTTAATAACCAAACCCATTGGTAAGTCCCATATCTGTGGCAGCCAAATGGGAAAGGCAAAGCCAGAAGAGAAATCTGAGCTCAAGAACCAGCTGTAGGATTTTCCAAGCGAAAATCAGAATCCTACGCAAGGAGTGGCTGAATTATTTGGATGCATTGAATTTTGCTGCTGCCCCTTACAAGGTCCATGATTTCCCCTTTCCCCTGTCTCACTAGGAGGCACCCTGAATCGGATACCTGACCCTCACACAGGAGGAGGTCTGGCACCACCAGCTCTCAGGCCCTTGTAGTTTCCCAAGATGCCCCTCTACTCCCTCTGACCCTCACCCACACTCTGCCTGGTTCCATTGCAATGCTTGTCATCTCTCCACACTTGAGAGCTGCCTGTCTCTAGAGTGCAGTGGCCCACTTTCTCTGACATGCTCTCAGTCACTCACAAAACACATTCTGTCTCGTATTGTCCCCAGCACCCCTTGGCAATTCGTAACTCCATCTTCAAGGCACCCGTAGCGTTTTGTCAGGGGGCTTGCTGCTGCTGCTAAGTCACTTCAGTCGTGTCCTCATGTAATAATTGCTTACCTAAACGTTTCCCTTCTGGACTCTATAAGGAGTCCCTTACAAACTGACTACTTTTCTTGTTCATTTCTGGGTCCCCATGCCTAGCGTTTTGCTTGGCATACCATAGGTACACAATGTATATTTCTTAGATGAATGAATCAAATATAGCTTATTCCATGTTCACCTACTCCATTATCCTCTAAGATCTTGCAAATCAAGAGTGGCAATCTCCTAAAGCAAACACTATGACACCTAATAGATGTTGCTATCACAGTTAATAGCCAGCAAATAGCCTCAGTCAGGAAAAATAATTAACATGCCAAGATACTGTGTTTTCTTGATAGCTCTTTATTCCCAGGGCTACTCCTCTAGGTGAGGACTCCGTCTCTGAAAGCACATGCAAATATATTTTCTGAGACTAGTTCTGGAGAGTACAGTGCAAGATTGTGAAATTCAAAACACACCTGGGAAATTCAGACATGATCTCAATATAAGAGCTGTAATCAAGGAAGAAACCCTTACTTAAGCAAATAATTTGCCTTGGGAGTAAAAAGCTGAACACGGTGTTATTTACACAGAGGGACTTTAGTCGGCATTTTGTCTTCATTCTGCATAGATCTCGCTGAACAAATCACCAAAATAAAATATTTACACTATGCCTACCATAGTAGAAATGGTCTTCCAATCAGAGAAGAAATTGATGTGGTGGGAATAAGAAGGAGAGAGAGTAGGAGAAAGAGTGCTTAAAATTAAAAGGAAGCGCCATCCAATGGCAAAGCAATTTGACCCAAATTCCCCCCAGGTGAGGGTAACATGAATGGTAATGAATTAGGTCTTATCTCTGCAGTTTTGTGGATGATTTGCAGACATCAGATTGTGTGATGTTGTAGACACAATCCTCAACTTCCAAGAGAGGGAGAAAAGTTGATGCCAAAAAATACACTTTGACTAGATAAACAGTAGCCAGACAACTGTATGTCACAGCAAGATATAATGTCAGGTGTGGAATCAGATAAATTGCAAATAACAGTGGAGAAACAACTGAACCTTGAGGACTATCAGCAGATAAACCAGATCAAGTGGATAAAGGCTCATTGGGTAGAGATGACGGTGAAGCCTTCCTGGCAGAAGAGTGCGGGTAAGTAGACAGAGGAAGTAGTGGATTAGTGACGGAGCCTGAGCATCTAGATTAAAAGCTGCAGTCAACTTTCCAAAAGTCAGAGGAAATAATAGCAAGAAGTAATAAAGTATAATGGTAATAGTATCAGTCGTGATACACAGGTAATTTGTCACCCTATACAGCCTGAGGTCCCTTTCCAGAAGCAAGCAGAAATCCAAGTTCCTGGAATTATCAACCTGTACAGTCAACAAGAGGAGATGCAGTGCCAAGAGCAGCAAGAATCATAGTCTTTGCACTAAAAGGGACCCTTCAATTCAGTTCAGTCGCTCAGCCGTGTGCGACTCTTTGCAACCTCATGGACTGCAGCACGCCAGGCTTCCCTGTCCATCACCAGTTCCCGGAGCTTGCTCAAACTCATGTCCATTGAGTCAGTGATGCCATCTAGCCATCTCATCCTCTGTTGTCCCCTTCTGCTGCCTTTAATATTTCCCAGCATCAGGGTCTTTTCAAATGAGTCAGTTCTTCCCATCAAGTAGCCAAAGTATTGGAGCTTCAGCTTCAGCATCAGTTCTTTCAATGAACACCCAGGACTGGTCTCCTTTAGGATGGACTGGTTGGATCTTCTTGCAGTCCAAGGGACTCTCAAGAGTCTTCTCCAACATCACAGTTCAAAAGCATCAATACTTCAGTGCTCAGCTTTTCTTATAATCCAACTCTCACATCCATATATGACCACTGGAAAAACCATAGCTTTGACTAGACAGACTTTGGTTGGCAAAGTAATGTCTCTGCTTTTACATATGCTGTCAAGGTTAGGCACAACTTTTCTTCCAAGGAGCAAGTGTCTTTTCTTTGAAAATCTTTTAATTTCATGGCTGCAGTCACCATCTGAAGTAATTTTGGAGCCCAAGAAAATAAAGTCTCTCACTGTTTCCATTTTTTCCCATCTGTTTGCCATGGAGTGATGGGACTGGATGCCATGATCTTAGTTTTTGAAAGTTGAATTTTAAGTCAACTTTGTCACTATCTTTTTTCATTTTCATCAAGAGGCTCTTTAGCTCCTCTTTGCTTTTTGCCATAAGGGTGGTGTCATCTGCATATCTGAGGTTATTGATATTTCCCCCAACAATCCTGATTCCATTCCAGCTTGTGCTTCATTCAGCCTGGCATCTCACATGATGTACTCTGATTATATATATGAAAAGGACCTTAGTAAGTATATAGAGCGGCCTCCCTTTCTAGGACAACGGACTATCTTGGTTTCCTTCCCACATCACTGGACATGTCTTCTCAACTCCTTTTCTGGTCTCTGTTTCTCTTTCCCTCTTCTAAATGTTGAGATGGGTCCCTTTCTTCTATAAGTACTTATTCCCTAAGTGATCCCTTTCAGTTTCCAAGATTTAGATACCTAAAAGATTACTTCCATATCTGTATTCCTAGCCTTGACGTCTCTCTCAGCTGAGCTCCAAACTTGCACACTCAGCTGCATGCTTGGCATCTCCCATTGAATGGCTTCTAGGCATGTCCCAAAATAGAGCTCTTGATTCGGCTTTTTCTACCCAGATCAGTTCCTCCCTGGTTTTCCCCATCTAAATCAAGTTACCTCAATTGCTCAGCCGTGTCCGACTCTTTGCAACCTCATGGACTGCAGCATGCCAGGCTTCCCAAGCCAAAAACCTGGGTTCCATCTTTGATTCATTTTTTTTCCTCTTTCTCTCTCATCAACCATATTTTATCTATTGATAAAATAGATACCTTTGCTAATTAATAGCATAATTAATGCTAAATAATTTGTTGGTTATGCTAATCAATTTGTTAGTGACAAATAGGTGTATCCATTCTATTTCCATGGCCACTACCCCGACTCTCGTCACCATCCAAGTTCATCTAGAGTAGCCACCCACTTAGCCCTCGCCTCTGTTCTGAGAGCATGTCCTTGAAGTTCATTCCCTACACAGTGGCCAAAGTGACCTTCCAGAAAGATTTTTTAAATACTATAAATGGGATAAATCATTGTTAAGTGCTGATTGATACTGAAAAAAAAATTGTTGGGCAGGGCTTCAGCCGCATGAGAATCCTGAGTAATGTCGCTTCAATCCAGCCGAATCTTGCCACCGCGTAATGGGCCGCCGCGCACTCAGTGTTTCTGCCAGCCCGGCCCTGTGCGCTGACATTGCCCACCCTTCTTAGGGGCTCCTTGGGCTGTACATCTGCCTGCTCAATTCTAAACAAAAATAGCAAGCATCCCTTCCATTACTCTCTCCTCCCTCACTTCTGGAACATCATTTCTAAATTGTCATATGAATGTTGCCAAAAATCTGGACTTTAGAAATATGCAAGTGGTGAACAACATTGCTCACGTTTCTTTTGGGTATCGAGTGAAGCGTGGTCATTGCTACAGAGTCTCCTAGCCTCAAAGAACGCAGAAGCAACTCTGGGTTGGGGGACTGTCTCATTTCCATTAACCCCCCTCCCCCCACACACACACACAGCCCTCTCAAATTGGAACATATAGGTCAGTGTTTATGCCCACAGTTGCATTAAACCCATTAAGCTAGGGATGAGGGGGAGAGAGAGCGTTGCTTGTTTGCCTATTTAGGAGTGTTAGAATAAGGGCTCTAACGTGCCCCAGAGACTCTGGATTCTGAATAACATAATGATGTGCACTGATCAAAGCCCTCTCACAGTCATCATGTCATCATTCAGCCCGGTAATGCTACAGCCCTAGGTCCTAACATCTCTGTTTTACAAAAGAGGAAACTGAGGCTCCCAGGGTAAAGTCGCATGGTAACCTTACAGAGCCGTGATGAAAAATCTGAGAGCGTGGTAAAAGCACTCCCATCGACCCATGAATGAGGTTAGGGGGTAGTTTTTCAGCAAGGCTCCCTGTTATTTACTGGAAACCAAGGGAACCCCTCCCTGTCACAAAGCCCCTTGCCCGGCACCCTTTCCCACAGCTGCAGTGAGCAACTGGTGACCCCATCTTCAGGGGGTCTGTTTCCTGGAGGGAGACCCCCCAGGTTGTCTTTCTGCCTCCTCCCCTCACCAGGGCCCTCCTGTGGGTCCAGGCATCCCTGCTACAGGGACAGCCTCACTTCCACAGTCCCGGGCCCACCCCGGGAAGGGCCGCTGATTAGACCGTGGGCTCTTCCCACCCACTCTCCAGTCTGAGGCCGGAGGCACTGTCAGGCGGCCCCTCCGTCCTCGTCAGCTCTCCCTGCTGTGTGTGACCGTGCAGACAGAGGAAAATGACAGTTTTCATCATTTCCTGCTAAACGATTCTGTGCTGATTCAGACAGTTTCAGCGCCACAGCAGTGCAATGAAGAAAAGGGAGGAAAGACCCAGAATAGAAGAGCAAGTGCTTATCAACCGTTTGAGGTATTGTTGCAGGTATTTTCCTTCACTCAGAAAAGCCCTTGCCACCCTTTTCAAGGACAGATGGCTGCACGGGAGAGGAGCCCCCTCAGAACCATCCCTTCACTTATCTGGCTGATTTCCCTGTCAAGGGCTCTTTTTTTGGAAAGACACCATTGTTTCTCATGCCCCTGCAATGGGAATGCTTGGCATAAAAACCAGTCGGCAGGGCAGAAATAGAGTGTTCCTCCACAGAACCGAGCCATGACCTTGGGTAAGTCATTTCCCATGTCTGGATCACAAGTCCTCTCTACAGAGCAAAGATCAATCCTCTTCAAATGGGGGATACGCTTTGCAAGCTATGAAGCATTGAAAGAAAACAAACTGCGTGGAGTTTTCTGCCTTCAAATCCCCCATTCACTTGTACTGTAGGATCTCCCCACACATGAGCCGGAGGGCAGGATTGTCAAACGGGTTGTGATGCCTGAAGGACTCTCTGGGGAGAGTCCTGCTCTGGGGAGGACTTTGTCTTGCGTCTTCTTTCTGGCTGAGGGCAGCGACGGGAGCTCATCCCTGCGCTTCTGCTTCTAGCCCGTTACCACTTCTGAAGCCCTCTCGCCACCCTGGGCCACCTCCAGCTGCAGCCCAAACTCCTTTCCTGCTTTATTCAGTCAAACTCAGCCTTCAAGGAATAATCCCTATTTCTTTAATCCCTTCCGGGTCACACCAGTTCACCTCAAAATGCGTATGTTCCTTCTCTGTTCTCCCCCACTTTAACTTTTAATTTAATGTAACTAATTAAGCTGAGCAGACAGAACCAGCAGGGTGATGGTTTGCTTTGTTCTAACTTCCCAGGTAAAGAGTGATCCCATGGTGGGACTTCCCTTTCTTCCCTCCATATTGTAAAATGTGTGGTTCTCTTTGCATGGGATCTTTTCTTTTTCTTTCCTCCTCCCTGTTCCTACGTAAGTCCCACGGGCAGTATAGATCAGCCTTACAATCACTCCCTCCACGCTGTCTGCCCTCATTTATCAGACCATCTGCCTAGGGCACCTGCCCCAGCACCTGCCCTTCCTCTTCATCACCAGCGCCTCTGTAACTGCTGCTCACTCTCCGTCTGGCCCCCTGGGAGCGGGTCCCTGGGAGCAGGGGTCAACCCCTGTGTGTTGACCCCCCATGTCCCCAGGGCCAAGCACTTGCCTTGCACAGAGTAGGGACTGCATAAAGAGATGTTGAATAAATGGATCATGGTGGCCAAGAAGATGAATTTTGGCACTGACTCGGAACTGGCAGGACCTCAGATGCCACCCAGAAAGGGCCTCCACCGAAGCCTGGCCTCCCTCTGCAGCATTCCTGACACAGACCCAGCTGGCTCCTGCGAGAGCGGGAGGAGGTATCCAGACACCCCTGCTTCACGAGCCCACTGATGCTCCACCTTGGCGGTTCTGCTGGCAAGTTCCTCCTCATCCAAACTGGCTCCTCTGCACTCTGACCATTCCCTTCCTGCCCGCAGGGGAGGGTACAGATGTTCTATGACAGGCACTGCGGTGTATCCAACGCTGACGGCAGTCGTCCCCCTTGGCATTTCTTGGTTTCTTTCTGAAGTCGTCAGTTGAGCCCCACCACCTCCTGTCTCCACCCCACGGCCTGGCATCAGATCTCCGTCATTCGGGTGGAGGCTTCCTTAGGACTGTCTGCCTTTCACTCCCTGATTCTGCCCAGGCACTGCCTTTCACACCTCCATCCTCCCCATTCCATACCCAGACTCAAGTCCTTAAAGTTTTGGTAGAGCACTCTGGATGCTCGATTCTCTGAAAGGTGAGTTGGGACGTTAGTTAAAGTGAGAGTGTTTCTCTTGGGAAATGTAGACATTGGTCCCAGTGTGGAGTGATGTGCCCCTCCATGAAGGACGGACAACCCCCCCCAGTTATCTCCTTTCCCGCCAGCACTCCACCTGTGAGCGTCTCTCTTCTCCAACAACCTCGGTCCTTCTGCTGTTTTTCATGTGGCATGATTTCCAAAGCTTCCACAGCTCCAGCCATCCTTCCCGGGATGATTATTAACAGGGACCTCCCTGAAAAATCGCAAACCTGACCCCAACCAGATCCGCCTGAGTCCCTAGAGTAATATATAGGTCCCGAGTTTTCATTTCTACACACAGAACACTAAGAAGGGTCCCTATCCCTATCAGATAATTATTCTTTCTCACAGTGGAATATGTTATGTGCAGCAAGGCAGAAGTTGCCCTGGGGAAGGACTAGGATATATACAATCTGCTCTCCATTTAAAAAATGAAAAAGAAAATGGGAAAAAAATCCACAACTTCTCCCTTTCTGTGCTGGTAAGATAAACATCCTTTCCCCCAGTTCCACAGCTCAAGCTGATGGTGAATACTTTTCTCCCTACAGAAATCACTTCTGAAAAGCAGACATTTAACATTCCAATCTGTCTCTGAAGCTGAGATTAAATTACATTCTGTTTTGAAGGAATCGAAAACACACTTGTTAATATAATAAATGCCTTCCGATGGTTCTAGAATTTGTCTTTGTTAGGCACATAATTCAAGAATTATCTATTATGGTAAAAAAAAATTGAGCCATCTGGGTCTGTGCTAATATCTGTGAGCAATAAGTCTTCGATTTCCTGCATACTTCATTACTGGCGATACACAGAGAGCAATCATTCCAAAATCAGAGCTTGTTTTCTGTTGTCGGACTATTGTTCATCAGGATTTATGAAGCAACAAAAAGGCATTTTCTTGATTTTCATAAGTTAAGCTAACAGTCCGGTGATGACAACCCCATTAAAACTCAGCAAGTTAGATGTTTAAACCATGGGGTTTTATACCATATCTATCATTTTTACAAAGCGGCTTTCTTTCCTCCAACTTTCCATAGAATCTTTTATCAATAGAAAAGACAGGGAAAAAATGCTTATTTACCATATATTTGTTAAACCATATACATTTGCAATATATCTTACCTGACAATGTGGAAAGGATATAAAGCGTTATCAAACTGACCGATTTTGATGATGCAGAGAAAAGAGATGGTAGGCCAATAGCATTTTCTCCGAATGAGCTCTGCCACAGTGCTTTTTAATGCACTTCTTCCTGGGGATGGGAGCGGGGACGAACTGGCTCACTGGTAGTGGGTCAGCCGCATAGCGCCCTCTGGAGATGGCAGGACGGCCCATCTCAGGGTTTGGGGCCACTCTCTACAGGTGCACAGCCTGCCACCTGTCTGTTCTGAGTCGTCCTGTGACTCAGGATGCTGGAAGCCTTCAGTGCCGCTTGAGACTTTGGGGATAAATGCAGGAAAGGAGTCTCTGACTGGCAAGAAAAAGAGAGATCTTGGCTTTAAACCTTGCATTTAGGAAGTTCCCATTGGCGACGGAGGAATTCCTGTTGGGTACTGAGAACCTTAGTTTATTCTCCGTAACTCATTTCTTCCTCAGGGCTCCTGTTGGATTTACAGCAAAAAAGTTAACCAGGGCATAAAGTCTTTTTTGTTTTGTTTTTTCTTACAGAAGGAAACTCTTGTCATCTAAGAGTGAAAGAGAAGGCTCTCAGGGCAGTGCCATCTTAAATCAGCCTACAGCTCGCGCGTAGCCATGACCTCAGTAGCGGGGGCCTAAGAGACACTCGTGGGCGACACTGAAAGAGGAGGAGTTTGAAGACACTTCATTCTGAGAAGAGGTGAGCTTCCCAAGTGGGGTGAGTTCATTGTGAACGTGGATAGAGGCAGAGAGATGGACTGGGTCCCCAAGAGCCCCTCAAAGTCTTATCTCTAGGCCTCTTCCATCATCTTGCTGTTCTAGAGACATGGCTGGGAAGGGCGAGGAAAATGGGCTCACATCTTTTTTGTGCCTATTATATTCTACACACTGTACTAGACATGTTTATATATGTGATCTGTGGTTTTCAAAGATGCCTGGTTGGCTGTTTTTCCCAAACATAGCCTCCCATGAACCCAGAGCTACAATTTCCAGCTGTGATGGGGAGACATGAAAAAAACTGTGTGCCCGATTGTGCTTCGTGATCTGCCCCCAGGAGGTGACTGATGTGGAGCCGGCAAAAGCACAATCACTTTGATAGATGGCTGGCTCCTCCAGGCTCTGTTTTTAAGAAACTCAAAGTCTTCCTGTGGGATTGCCTAAGATTCCAGAAAGCCCAGGCTTTGTTTCTTTCTGCCGTCGTTGCAGCTGAGGTCAGATGCCATCTTCTGTGTGACAAACTCCCTTGCCTGAAATGAAAACCAGTAGAAACAGCTCCCAGACCCAATCAGCGTGGACCAGTTGGTAGCTGAATGCCCTTGTCCACCCATCTTTGCTTCTCACTTGTTCTCTCGCCTGGTGGGTTAATGCCATCAACTTTATTCCCAGTCCCTCTACCATTACCCTTTATTGGGCTTCTCTTGGGATACACAGTAGAATAATGGAACACAGACTCTTTTTTTTAAATTTTTTTTTACGAAACTGCCCTGTAATAAAATAATTTTTTAAATGATAGATTAGATCTTAAAGTATATGAACAGCTTATGTTATCGCTTGCCTGAGAGACTTCACCCCTCCTGTATAGGTTCTGACTCTGTTTCTGATTAAATAAAAAAAAAATGCTGTTGTGAGCATTTGGCTTCTGATTTTCCATAATTCTTATTTGTAAGCACTTTTGTGCTGGTTCCTCCTTATAATTTACTAAGTGCTTTGCTCTTTGAGAGCACTTAGCAGAAAGAGGTGCAGGGAAATTACATCTGGCAATTATGCCGGTAAATTTAACTCCAGGGTCTAGGCTGTGCGGGTCATCCTTCGCTTTAGGTTTCCTGTCCTTGTCCCTGGCAACAGGTTGCCCGAAGGCTGCTCCTGACCATGTTGAAAGAGGCATGAGACAATTTGATTGCCTGCTGTTAAGCTGTCATTTAGGGTTCTGACGGCCCTGGGAAGGCATGAGTGGGACTCATTCAAGAGCCAGAACAAAGATAGTCCTGCCAAGGCAAAACTCAAGAAGCCGACATTCCAAGAAGTCTTGCGGTCTTTGTTTCTCGGAGCGCCAACTAACTCAGCCCTCAAAAAAAGAATATGGCCAATTTTTTTTTTCCTCTGCCTTAGAGAAGATGCCAATAGTCTTGTCTATGACCTGCTCCTCTCACTTGCCTAAGAATTTTGTATGCCTTTTGCATAGAACAACCATCGAATGTATCTCCAAACTCAGGTACTTCTGAGAGTGAAAGAAGGACCTTGACCATCACATAAAAAAAATGGATGTCACCAAAGATTCCTGGGCTAGCTGGGGGTGAGTGGACACTGCCTCCCAAGATCCCCACTCTTTGAGAAACAAGAAGTGGGGATATAAAATAAGACTGGAGCATGAGTGGTTTGAGTCGTCAGCTCTGAGTCTGCTTCCCCGTGCTGCCTTTTCCAGAATGTTGGTGGTTTCAGCCTTCTTCCTGCCAGGGAGAGAGAAGACACTGATATCATGTGTACTTGGTCTTCTGAGGAGTTGGGATGGTGAAGCATCAAAGCATGTGGGCTCTGAAGCCAGACTGTCTGGGTTTAAATCATAGCTCCCCTCTTACTAGTTGGGTGACCTTGGGAAAGTTACTTACTTTTTTGTGCTTCAGTTACTGAGTAAATGAAGAAGAGAGAACTCAGGAGGATTATAGAAATGGAAACACATCTAATCTGGAAACAAGAGGAAAGGAGGTGGCTGCTTAACAGGGGTTACCTTTTTTTTTTAATGCCCATCAACAGCAAACCCTACGTGATAACTTTTACCTTAATAACAACTCTGCAAGGTACATATTCTTATTACCCTAATAAGCAACAAAACCATTGTTACATCTGTTTGACAGATATGAACATGGAAGCTTGAAGACATTACGTATCTTGCCCAAGGTCATATAGCTAGCAAGAGAGTTAGAATCCCAAGCAACCTATCCAGGCTCTAAAGTCTGTATTTCTTCTGGAATACATCTCTCACCTGGAGTATGCGTGTTTATAGGAGTATGCATGTTTACAAGAGTATTCTGCTTCAGTGAGACCTCTGGTCAAGCTTAACTCGCCACTGCCTCAGGAAGTTTACCCCAGATTGGAAGCCCCTCTTGCCAAAGCATTTGTCCTTCCTCAAGACTTTGATGGTATCAAGTGTGACCCAGGATGAGTTACCTCATCTCTCTTTGCTTCGATTTCCTCGTCTACAAAATGAGCCTCATCTTCACACCCGCCTCCTGGGAGTTTTATGAGCTTTCAGTGAATGAACACACGCAAAGCCCTCAGAATGCTCTGCACACACAAAGCACAAAATGATCTGTTCTCGGGATCATGCTCGGGGGACATCAGAGAGCTAGAGGGACAGTAGCCTCCTCATTGGGTTGGAAGGAATGTGGAAAATTTCAGAATTCCTCTGCCAAACAAGAAAGGGGTAAAGAGGTAATTGGGACAAACAAAAAGATCCTCCTTCCCGCCTCTATAAAACACCTTCTCAAGGTTCTGCTCATACGTCATCCTTTCCTTCAGTTTCACAGTAGCAAGGGATCGGTCCATGTGCAGCCTCACTGAAACCCAAGTCTGTGGTTTCTGCCCTTGCCTGCTGGCTGGGTCCTGCTCCAACGTTGCCTGCTCGTTAGCAACATTAACCGGCATGAGAACCGCATGACCCCGCCGACAGACCCCGCCGACAGCTCTGTGTCTCTGGGAAAGGCAAACCAGAGCAGAGAGTCCAACCTGAGAGGCACACACACCTGAAGCAAGGTTCTTCATCTAGAAAATGAGGAGATTGGACTCACTCAGTGATCTCCAAAGCCAGCTCTGACACTCTATGGGTCTGTGATTCAAAGGCGGCCCCGGATTACCAGGGCTGAGCCGGTTGCATTTCTCATGCATAATAGACTAGAGGGAAGCAATTGGTGGGAATTAAAGTCGCAAGTCCCAAGCACTGCCGTTTGTCCTTGATGCTTATTGGGAAGCTGAAGGTCATACTTTGCCAGAGTCTTAAATATCAGTCTCATCCATAAACTTCTTTCAGGCTGCCTGGAGAGTCAAAGGCTCTTATTCCAGAAGAGAGCAAGGTGGGAAAAGGACAAAGAACAATGGAATATTTTAATACTGGCTAGCAGCTTCTAGAATCGAATTGCCTTGTTCAGCTTTCTTTCGCAACTGTGCTGTTTGATCTGCTTGCCATTGGGTTGGAAATTGTAAAAATATTTAACTTGCAAAACTCCACGGTGGATGTGGTTTTTCCATCCCCCAACTTTTTAAAGAGGCATTTAAAATCCTGGAATGCTATGAAAACCAGAGACCGTGGGCTGAATCCTCAAGGGCAATAAGATCCTGGAAACAGGGATGAAGGTCACAGGTGTTGTCCTGTCCAGCCTATGAAGTGTGAACTTGAGAATGAGCTGGGAGCGTGGAGAGGGAACACAGAAGGCAGGCTTGTGTGCAGATTCTGTAGGGCCAAGCAATGGCTTCCTAAACGGCACGTTGAGCATGGAACGGGGTCCAAAGAGAGAATGGTGCTCCTAGTGCCTGGAGACCTGATTCAATTCCACCTGCTGTTGGGATTCCACTTCCCCTCAAGCACGTTGTGTCTCTGCCACACTACGATGGCACATTGTACAGTCTGATGAGACCTTTCCATGGGGTGCTCCTGCCAGGGAACTGCTTACCTTCTGTCCATCCCAAGTGTCCCTCTGATTCACATCCTATCCCTTGGCTCTCCTGAAGTCCCTTGTTCACAAGGTTCACTGATGATTTCCGGAGATCAGCGCTCCAGACACACTGATAAGAAAAAGCACAATGGGTTGATAAGCACCGAAACCCACAGCCAGACATCCCGCTTAAAACCCCGCTTCTGTCACATGTTGACAAGTTACTTAATGTTTTTGACTCAGTCACTCCTCCATAAAATGGGGAGTAGCTTACCCCAGCAGGTTGTGGAAAGGACTGCAGTATATGGATATTTATATAGGTATCACCTATTTTTTCCCACTCTCATCAAACGAGGGCTAGATATATTATGTCAGAGACGCCTGGGGAGGCTTTTAAAGCTCTGAAAATCCTCCTTCACCACTTGAGGGCTTTGTCCCTTCCGCATCTGAAGTTTAATTCCAGATTTTGCTGCTGCAAAAGGGAAAAGGCTACTTGTCTAATGATGATCGGCGATTATCTCACTCTCTTGGGGAGATCAAACCCTGTTCTGGTTTGAAAGGAGGAGAAAAGGAAATAAGAAGGTGCTAAGTGTTGTGAAGCAAGAGGTGAGGAAGCAAGGAGAAAGGGGCCCGAGATGAAGTTGCTCAGAGGCCTGAGTGAGGCTTTCCTCGATGGCGCAGATTTGCTTCTCTGGCGTCGCTAACAGTACCTCCTCCCCTCTGTCATCAGAAACCCCCACGTCTCTCCCTGCCTTTCTCCTCTCCACCCTCCACCAGCTCCAGACCGTCCTGACCCCCGAGCAGCCTCTTCAGAGCTGGGAGAGAGAAGGAAGTGGGATGCGGCAGGATTTCAGGTCATCTGTGCCAACCACCTCCAGCACTGGCCCTGCTGTGATGACCAGATAATTCAGAAATAAGCCTGGGACACACTTCACACCAGGGCTCAGACTGACGCCGACGCTGCATCCTCCCAGCATGGTGCAGGGTGGCAGGGTGGATGGCGGCTGCCAGGGGAAGCGTCTGAGGAAGGGGGCTCCCTTGCCCAGTGGAAAGGGGGGCCACGCCCCTCCCCTCATGCGAGATTCAATTCCTGCTCTCGGCAGCTCCAGGGCACTAAGAGTTCTCTCAGTGGCACACTTTTTCAAATCAGTTTTATTAGAATATAGTTGTTTTACAATGTTGTGTCTGTTTCTACTGAACAGCAGAGTGAATCAGCCCCATATATACCCGTCCCCCGTCCCTCCTGGACTCCTTCCCATTCAGGTCACCGCAAAGCATTAAGGAGAGCACTCAGCTCTCACCCGTTGTCTACGTTATGCACAGAATCAGCAGTACGCTTGATACATGGAACCAAACCTGTGTATTTGACACGTGGGCTCAGATGTGCCCATCTCAGTCCCCCGCTTCCCCTCCTGGTGTCTAAACAGTTGTTCTCTCCATCTGTGAGACGACTTCTGCTTTGCAAATAGGATCACCTACACCATTTTTCTAGATTACATGTATATGTGTTAATATATGATATTTGCTTTTCTCTTTCTGACTTAACTCCCACTCCATATGACGCTCTCTAGGTCCCTCCAGTACTATCCACAGTAGCCAGGACGTGGGAGCAACCTAAATGTTCATCAGCGGAGGAATGGATAAAGAAGATATGCAACATGTATACCCTAGGATACTAAAAAGGAACGAAACTGGGTTGTTTGTAGAGGTATGGTGCGTTTCACTGGCTGGGGATTAGTCTGGGGCCCGGGTGGGCAGGCCTCGAAGCCCCCGTTTTTCTTGCTCTGTGCCAGGCTCCTTCTCTGCTCTAGCCCATATTTCTTTCCCCACCTCCAGAAGAAGGCCCTGGGTTGCACAGGGGAGCTGAATTTGGGGAGGGGATATATCTTTACAAAAGTAATGGGGTAAAAAATGAAATAGTCCATTTGTAGGAAAATAGAAAATATCCCCATAATGGCCTAACCCAACAAGCTCCCTTCTCAGGGGTAGTCTTGTTGAACAGCCTTGTGAATATTCTTTCAGAAGCTTTGCAGGTACATGTAAGCACTTGAGAATAAAAACAACAAAGTTTTATGGATAAAGTAAATGTATGTCATGCTTATGACTCTGGGACTCCATTTTCTGCTCAGTGATAGATTATGGATACATTTGTTTCCTAGGGTGGTTGTAGCAAAGCAATAAAGACTGGGTGGCTGATACACCTTAAACTTATACACTGAAAAAAGTGAAAGTGAAGTCACTCAGTCATGTCTGACTCTTTGCAACTCCATGGACTGTAGCCTGCCAGGCTCTTCCATCCGTGGGATTCTCGAGGCAAGAATACTGGAGTGGGTTGCCATTTCCTTCTCCAAACTTATACAGTGCTGTAGGTCAATTACATATTTATGAAATAAGAAAATGAATTAAAAATAAAATTTTATTTGGAAAAAATAAAACTAACTTTACTGAATATTCTGGGACTTTTACTAAATACACTTCAAATGTAAAGAAGAAGAATGTATCCCTTGACTCCAGTTTGTCACTGGTCAAGAGAGGCCCCATGAATATCCCCCTGTAATTCCAGATTGGGCCTGTATGAGTGCAAAACACATTCTTACCTACATTCTGCATGATGCTCCCCAGCAAAAAGTAAGAAATAAGTGGTAAGGACCAAAGACGAGTGCTGTTTGATCTCACCTGCATGCAGTTGGTCAACTTACATTCCATGAGCCAGCTTTTACAGAAAGCCCTTGAACAGGGCCGTCTGATAGTGCTTTCCACAATGAGAGAAATGGTCTATCTCTGCGCGGTCCAGTGTGGCAGTCACTAACCCTTATATGACCCTGCACTGTTAAAATGTGGCTTGTGCAACTGAGGAACTGAACTGTTGATTTTAGGTTAACTTTAATTATTTAAATTTAAATATACAGAGCCACATGTGGCTAGTGGCTACTTACAGGATGGCCTCTGCCTGGAATAAAATGTGGATGAAGAAGATTCTGAAATGGTGCCTAAGTGGTACCAGTGTATCTTTTATCATGTACCAAGCGCCATAAAAATTTAGAATTTTCTATGAGACATTAAGATCCTTACATATATTATGCCATTTAACTCTCACACCAACACTATGTCAAAGACATTGCTATTCATGTTTTATAGCTGAGGTGACTAAAACTTAGAAAATGACTAAAGCTGAGTAACTTTCCTGTATTTCCAGAGCTAATAATTGTCTGGGTCCAGGATTTAAAGCCAGGCAGTATAATTCCTCAAGGTTTACTTCTAATCATTACACTATCAGATTCCCTTTGTACCAAATTCCCATATATATGAGTCTGTATCTGGATTTTATTTTTCCTATTATGCACCAGTACCACACCATTTAAATACTGCAGCTCTAGAGTGTGTTTTGACCCCTTGTAGCTTTGTAAAGCTCTGTCATACAACATTTTAAAATATGTTGGTCATAGCTAACTACCTTCCTTATGTGAGCCAGAAGTAGAGAGGCGAAGGATGACTGATGTGCTTGGCAAGTGAAAGTGTTGGTTGCTCAGCCATGTCTGACTGTGACCCCATGGACACGCCAGAGTTCTCTGCCCAAGGAATTCTCCAGGCAAGAATACTGGAGTGAATCGCCATTCCCTTCTCCAGGGGATCTTCCTGACCCAGGGATTGAAGCCAGGTCTCATACATTGCAGGGAGATCCTTTAACATCTGAGTCACCGGGGAAGCCCAAGATATTTTGCTTTGGGCTTTTAAGTAATCAAAAACTCCACTAAAAATAAGTGTTTATTATCCCACATATTAAGAATTCCATAAGCAGGTATTTCCAGAATTAGCTAATAAAGTTGCTCAAAGCCTTCAGTTTTCAGGTTCATTTACCTTTCTGTTTTTCCAGATTATTGGCATTTTCTCTAAAGCTTGTCTGTCCAGAGTCAAGATGAGTATAATACTTCTTTTTTTAATTGATTTTTCATTGGAGAATGATTGCTTTACATATATACAATGGAATATTACTCAGCCATGAAAAGAAACACATTTGAATCAGTTCTAATAAGGTGGATGAACCTAGGGCCTATTTCATAGAGTGAAGTAAGTCAGAATGAGAAAGACAAATATACTATAATATCACTTATATATGGAACCTAGAAAGATGGTGCAGTAGAAATAGTCACAGATGCAGAAAACAGACTTATGGTTACCAAGGGGAGAAAGACACGTGAGGTGTTTTGGGAGAATGGGATTGATGTATATACACAGGTATATCTCAACTAGATAACTCTTGAGAACCTACTGTATAGCACAGAAAACTCGAATCAATGCCCTGTGTGACGTAAATGGGAAAGGGATCTAGAAAAGAGTATATATATGTATATATGACACTGATTCACTCTGTTGTACAGCAGAAACTAACACAACATTGTAAAGCAACCATTACCTTGATAAAATTAGTTTCAAAAAAAAACTCAAAGAAACGAAAACACCCAGTATGCACCATCTGTAGTTCCTGTTAACAATCATGCCTTATATCTTTCCATACTCTTGTACTACATATTTATATACACCTTTTAAAATGAAAAAGTATTGTATCTTACTCTTTCATAGCTTCCTTTTTAAAAAAAATTAAAGATAAGGGGTATTTCCACTACCAAT
Organism: Madoqua kirkii; assembly: GCA_006408675.1. Lineage (NCBI taxonomy): Eukaryota > Metazoa > Chordata > Mammalia > Artiodactyla > Bovidae > Madoqua > Madoqua kirkii. The sequence continues at coordinate 17,305 of SJYC01113316.1, forward strand.
AAATAGTTCATAGCTTGACTTTTTTAAAGTATATTATTTTTAAAAAGTATGCTTAACCTAATGAATTCCCTATGGTTCAACATGTAGGCTTCTTATTAATATTTTAATATTTTAGAGATATATCTTTATGCACTCCCAAAGGTAGGAAAATGTGATCAAAGATATGCACCTTATTAAGGCTGTTCATACAGTTTGCCAAACCGCCCTCCAGAAAGCTTATATCAATTTACACAGCCCGTAGCTGTAGGAGAAGGAAATGGCAATCCACTCCAGTGTTCCTGCCTGGAGAATCCCAGGGACGGGGGACCTGGTGGGCTGCCATCTATGGGGTCGCACAGTTGGACAGGACTGAAGCAACTTAGCAGCTAGCTGTGTATGAGCTCCCCTCATCCTCCACTGCCTTACCCGCACTGGGGGTTATCATTGAGCATAATCTCAGCCGAGGGCAGCTTTTGTAAAAGCCAAGCTTACCTTTGTGAATGCATTCTATTCCTAACCCTTTGCAGCTCTCATGAATTCCTGCTTCAGCCAAGGTTGTGAGAGGGGTTTCTGGCCTCACTCGCTATGCTGACATTGATTAAACAAACAGTTTTGCCCAAAGGACTAAATCTGAGGGTTGGATACGACTGAGCAACTTCACTTTCATTTTTCACTTTCATGCATTGGAGAAGGAAATGGCAACCCACTCCAGTGTCCTTGCCTGGAGAATCCCAGGGACGGGGGAGCCTGGTGGGCTGCCATCTAGGGGTCGCACAGTTGGACAGGACTGAAGCAACTTAGCAGCTAGCTGTGTATGAGCTCCCCTCATCCTCCACTGCCTTACCCGCACTGGGGGTTATCATTGAGCATAATCTCAGCCGAGGGCAGCTTTTGTAAAAGCCAAGCTTACCTTTGTGAATGCATTCTATTCCTAACCCTTTGCAGCTCTCATGAATTCCTGCTTCAGCCAAGGTTGTGAGAGGGGTTTCTGGCCTCACTCGCTATGCTGACATTGATTAAACAAACAGTTTTGCCCAAAGGACTAAACTAACGGAGGAGATCGCTGGGGAGACCTGCCAACGAGCGGCCTGTAGAGGGTTTGGGGGAAACAGCAGCTTCTCGAAGTGCCTCGGACCTTCTGGGTGAGGCGATCCCCTCTTCAGCTGCCGTCGCCTTCCTCTCCTGCAGGTCACCTCCCTCTGGCCTCAGGTTCCCCAGGTGGGGGCTCATTTGCACTTCCTTGTGCAGTTGTGCTAGTGGACACACAAAGGTGAGCCTGAGAGCAAATTTAACACACTGGCAGGAGAGTCTATCCCGGGCTCTTCTGGAGTCGCCTGGGAGAGCAGGGTGTTTTATTCGCTGCTAAACCCTGTGCAAACAACAGGGTGCTATATTTCTTTCCATGGAAGCTTTAATAACCCAACCCAGTCATAATGAATTCTGGGGCAGAATGAATGTAAAAGAGTAATGGTGATTGGGTAATTATCAAGTACAGAGAGTATTTAACCTTCCCAGTGACAGGACTGCCTAAGACTAGCTGATACCGTGTGTGCACTCTTGAAATAATTAATAATTTTAAAATTATCCAATCTCTACTATTAATCAGAAAATAAGGATCCAGGAGCAGCGTCAATCACGCTGAGTTTTTTCTCCATTTAACGTCAGCCAACGTGCCGCTTCTCTCTGGTATCTTTGAACGTGTTGGCCTTTCTGATTTTTATTTTAGGCTGGCCAGACTTAAGCTGTTGCAAGTCGCTCAGAATATCTCAACAAGCTAAGACACATCACCTCTAAAATTATCCACCCCAAGCAAAATGCCAGGGAGTAACCTTTGGCCTCTGCCTCTTTTAATTGCAGCTCAAGCCATTTTTAAGCCACAGGCTGTGACAGCCCCATGTTCTGCTCCCCTTCACCCATTCTCTCTCCCCCCACAACCCCTCTTGGGCTGTCTACTCCAAAGAGATTGTGTATGTGTGTGTATGTGTTTGTGTGTGTGTGTTGTATAATGTATGATAGTTTAGAGAAAAAAAAGTGTGTCTTCTCCCTAACACACAATTTAATTCCACAATAAAGGCAGCTATACTTAGATGGGTCTTATGAGCCCAAATATACGTGAATGCCTGTGTGGCACCCACAAATGCATGCACATGCAAATATGACCTGGCGAGTAGAACAATTTTTTATGCTAAATAACAACACATGTACTACAGGAAGAGTCAGAGTAGAATAAACTAGAAGGGATCACAAACCTCTCCAGTCCCCTTACAGAGAAGACAATCTTGAGGCTTTAAGAAAAGCAGTGACTCTTTTAGGGTCATACAACTAACAACAAAAAAAGAAAAGTATTAAAATACAACTTTCTGACTCCTGATCCTAGAACTCTTTTCCCTAAATGGAACTGAGTCTAAGGCCAGGATATTCAAATAATGCAGGGAATCTAAGCACCAAAACATTTGTTTCTGTGCATGCGGCTTCTTCCTCCTAACATGCCCATCAGGCTTGGCTTTCGTCTTTGGACAACTGACTTCTTTAGACGCGGATCAAGGAGTACCTCCTCCAGGAGACCTTCCCTGCTGAAGCATTCGGGGTCAAGGCCCTTTCTGTGAGCCTGCATAGTCATCTGTGCTTAATCTCAAGATAGCATTTTTTCAGAGGGTGGCCATGATTCGACTTCTGGCCTTTTACAGCTTCCTGTGATTCTAAGATAAAGAGGTTGCATGTTATTCCCTGTTGCACCCTCAGCCACCAGCCTCGTGCACGGTGCCCAAAGAGTTATCACCAAACTATGCAACATCTTCCAGATTTGGGAAGCCACAACAAGGTCAAGGGGACGCATCTGCAGATGAGCTCAGGCCAGATCGACAATCTGGGACAAGGAGACGCATAAGAAAGTGAAGGGAAGTCTCTGCCAAGAGGTGTTCCTGGCGGACAAGCCCAGCAGAGGCTCGGACAGTCCTGCTCCTTCGTGGAGCAGAGATGTTCACCAGGGAGAAGCCCATGATGAGTCAACAGTGACAGAAAGGGACCCCACTTGTATAGCAAAGCAGATAGAGGGCGGGAGGCAGGGGGGACCCCGGGAAGCAGCCCAGAATGGACAGCAGTCTGGATATCTCCGTGGGATCCGCTACTCTGAAGGGGACAGTTTCGGGGAGAGGTGTGCAGTCTGAATGCCTGCCTGTTGAGAGCACTGGCTAGTGTTGCAGGTATGGGCTCCACGCCTGGCAATGTGGGTGGCGGCTGGGGTGTTGAGCGTCTGTGACATGCACACAGTCCCTCCAGGCTGGACTCTCAGGAAACACGGAGCTTAGCATGGGCTTTTCTCAGGCACCCCTCTCCTCCTTGCTGGGCTAGGCTTGGGTCACTAGGCCTGCATTCTGCAGTGTCTTTATTCTTTGCAAGCCTTTGCTGAGGACTCTTGGTGCCAGGCACTGGGCTGGGCACTTGATTCTACAGCTCAGTGTTTCCTAGTCTGTGATCATGAGGATCAGGATCTTTTTTCCTTTTTTTTTAAATTACAGATTCCTGGACAACTGTTCTATATCTACTGACTTAAACTCTAGGGGAGGGGCTGCAGAATAGGAATTTTTTTCCAAGTAACCCAAGGAATATATACCATCCATCATTATCAGGAGACACCGACTGAGATGATAACGGGCTGGCCAAAAAGTTCATTCAGGCTTTACCCCCATTGCAGAAAAAACCAAATGAACTTTTTGGCCAACCTGATAATAGTGATAATAACTAAAATGAAACAAATAAATGACAATGACTTCTCCATCAATGAGTACACAGTTAGATGAGAAAAAGTATTCTTTTTAAAATTTTCTAAAATCATTTAATTGGAAGATTAAGATTACAATATTGTGTTAGTTTCTGCCAAACATCAACATGAGTCAGCCATAGGTATACATATGTCCCCGCCACCTTGAACCTCCTTCTCCCCTCTCTCCTGATCTCACCCCTCTAGGTTGTCACAGAGCACCAGATTTGAGCTCCCTGCGTCATATAGCAAATTCCCACTGGCTATCTATTTTACATATGGTAATGTATATGAAAAACATTTAAATAAGCATTCCTAACTCGAGAGACGGTCATCACTTTATAAGAACACACATGAAAAAAACTAGAGTTCTGACTAGTCCATGACATCCATTTGTGTGATTTTGATACAAGCATCTCTTGTAGGGACTAACTTGGACATCCCCCAATGGGGACAGGTAACCAAGGAAAGGACTCCAGAGTAGCTACAGAAAATGTTGGCCCAACTGGAGGACCTTTGGCAGATCAAGGCTCAGGAAATGAAAATGTAAGCTTTTATAAACAGAAAAGAGTTTCTCTGGGTTCTGGGAAACATTTGCAGATAGTGTGGAGAATGAATAAGAGCAAAAATCAGTCACCAGCAGAAGCTTATGATAGATGAGACACTTAGTACACATTAGGGAGGCAGAGATTTTCCCCAGCTTCAGCCAGTAATGCAGAACTTGGAGCAGCTGAGCAGCCAGTTCTCAGAAATTACTGGACAATCACAGTCCTATTTGGCTATGAAATAAGCATCGCCACGACATGGGAGACCCAGTGTCTGCTCTCTGCATCAGCATCTCTGCCTCCTATCTACCATTACCCTCTTCCCTTAGAGGACTCCTCCCCTTTCCACCCGCTGGGCTTGGCGTCCTTTCAAATGCTCTCACCCTCCTCTGGAAGCTTATCACCAGCCCATGAGGCATTAATGCATGTACTAATGGTAAAAACACAACGAAGTTATTTCCTCATGGTGCCAGGATAATCAGAGCATTTGTTAGGGGGGAGGAAAAAAAAAATTAGTGTGAATGGCATTTGGTAGCTACAAAGACTAGATAATGGACTTCATTTATCACTTTTCAGTGAGTACATTTTAGTGTTAAAAATTATTAAATATTGGGGATTACACGGTCCAGGGTTTTTGTTTCAGATTTGCTTGTTTGCTTGTTTGTTTTGTCTTGTTTGGCAATGGGGTCTGCTTTTCCCGTGAAGTATTATGCAGAAGGCTGATGCACCGCGTATGCTTGTCGAGCTGCTGTGGATAGATGGACACGGGGAAAGACGCGGATTCCTGCTACCCCGCCCACTCGTGTTTTTGCTCAGGATCCCCTAAATCACCCTAGAGGTGTTCAAGACGCTGAAAAAGTCTGTTTGCAGTTCTCCAAGCCCCTTGTTCCGCAAATAAGGCACCCGAGACCCAGAGATCGGAATTCGGCATGCAGGATTCTTGCCCAGGGCGGGACTAGAAGCAGAACTCCAGTCTCCTGAATTGCAATCCGCTGCCCTTTGCCTCCACGCCTAGAAGCCAGCCTTAGCCAAGGAGCCAAGGGTCCTCAAGGGGTTCTCATCACCCCAGGACGGTGGGGAAGGGTGGCAGGAGGAGGGATCAGATGCTGCCTAAGCCACGTTTCAGCTGCCCGCTGCACCCACTCACTGCTTTCTTTGGAGGCATGCTCACATTTCTTTAAAATCCTCAGCTGGGTTAAGGTTAAAAGGATGAGCTAACCCTTCCCAAACTAGACAGCTATCCCAAAAGAAACTAAAATGGGCAAGTTGCAGTTTTCTTCTCAAGTCCACCATCTGTTTACTCCAGACCCCACCGATCAAGGAGGCAACCGTTCGCTAACTCTCGGCATTGCTTTTTTTTTTTCCTTCTACCTCCCTCTCAATTTCTGACCATTCCACATCTCTGCACTTGTATCTGTCACTGTTCCCCTCTAAGAATACCAAATAATCTTAGCTTCTGTTCAGACTCGTTGCCCTGCCCTGGAGATTCTCTCCCTTTATAATCTGCCAATAAGGTATTAATACATTAGTTACCTCAGAGTGCACTCTATAATGAGGGCCATGGACATTCATTTAGCTGAATTTGATGGCAACAACACATTGACATTGGTAAGGTTAATCATCTACCGCTTTATTTCATTGAACGAGTTGAACAACACTGAGCACATTGATCCACGAGGTCCGACAATTCGTCCTGGCTGTTACCTTAATGGTGCTGTGGCATCAATGCCCTTAAAGTAATTGGCACCAGGAAGAGATGGACTTGGCCTTGTCACGTCAGATTAGAGCTATGTTGAATTGTGAACGATTTTTGCCTTCCCTTGATTCTCTCTTTCCTCTCATTTTACATCCTTCTGATTGAAGAGGCAGGAAGGGGCTCATAGACACCAAGAGAGCGAGTCTGGCTGTGTTGTGAAGAGGCAGAATTATGCATTCAGGAATGCAGAGATCAACATTTCTGAAGCCCTGATTCCCTTCAGATCATCATGCCTGTGTGACCTGGGGTGGGCTTCTAAGCCTCCTTAGATCTCAGTGTTTTCATTTTAAAAATGAGGACAATTAGTAAAACCTACTCATCCCCAACCTGCTTCACAAATGATAGGTCCTAGTTCCAAGACCCAGTGCTTTGCCTTTGGTGTGAGGAGAGGACGGAAAGAGAATAGAGCGGGCCGGGATCTCACCTGAGCCCTGCCCACAGGGACGGGCAGGTATCAGCTTGAGGACACTGCGGAGCAGAGGCTAGCTCTGGGGTGACACCTGGGAAAGCTGGAGATAGAGTCTCTGGTCTTGGTGAGTGTGTGGGTTTGCCAGGAGTGGGCAATGAGATCCTGACCGGGTAGGCAGAACACAGGAGTCAAGATAATGGGTGAAGCCAGACACGAGCTCGGCCTTAGGAGTACGTCCCTGAGACGTTTGTCTAGAAGAAATGAATTCGGGATAGACTCTATGTCCTGAAGCTGAGCCTTGGGTGGGTGGAAACTTTGAAAGAGGGGTGTTGGCTGATGGAAAGATGGGCTCTGGCTGGGGGACTGCACAGAGTGCTTAGCGATCTCTCTGCCAAGAGATACCCCTTTTTATTTTAGCTGGTGGGATTCTAGTGGTAACTGGGCCACTGAACCCCGCTAAGTCTGAAGCCTACAATCTCACTATATTAAAAATTGTCGCTCTTTAGTCGCTAAACCGTGTCCGACTCTTGCAATCCTGTGGACCATAGCCCATCAGGCTCCTCTGTCCATGGGATTTCCTAGGCCAGGTTACTGGGGTGGGTTGCTGTTTCCTCCTCCAGGGCATCTTACCGACCCAGGGATCAAACCGTTGTCTCCTGCATTGGCAGGGGCATTCTTTGCCACTGAGCCTCTAGGAAATCCCATATTAAAAACCAAGTCGATTCAAATTTCCTCCTTAGTTAGGACTGGCTAAGAATTTGTGAGAGGGTGCAGAAAGAGGTGAGGTCTGAGCTAGCAGGGAGACGCTCACGGCATGTGAGGGCTGAGGAGGGCCACACCGAAGCTGGCTTTACCACTTGCTTGCTGACTGGCTTGATGCATACTCAGATTACTGAAGAGCTCTGAGCTTCATTTCCCTCCTCGGTAAAAGAGGAAGTGACACGACCCCGCAGGGGCTTGGTAAAATTGGCTGCTGTAACGTGTGGGGTGGGATGGAGCCTGGCTGGCTGGGGGAGGACCGGCAGCATCAATTTCTGTTTGAAAGGAATGAAATGAGGCAGAAGAAAAAGACATGAAGTATGTCTAACATCATTCATTTAGCCGACCTGCTATGTAACAGACGCTAAACTTGGAGTTGAATAAACAAAGATAGACCATATGGTATCCCTGCCCCCAAGTTGCCCACAATCTAAGAGAGGAGACAGACTGTATATTTTGATGTCAACTCTGAAATATTTGGTCCTCAAGAAAGGAAAAAGTTACCGAAATACAGGAAGAGAAAGTGCGGGGCCTCTTTCTTTCCATCATCTTGCTCACCCACCACAGCACACTTCTGCTTCTCCTGGGACCGGATGCGTGTGTTTCACTCTGGAGGAAATTATTAGAGAGACACACTTGGCTGCAGATCTAAGCCGTGTTCTCTAGTAAAATTTACCAATAAAGTTTATATTTTTATATCCATCTGTTTGACAACTGTGTCTTATTTCTCAATTGATTCTGAATTCAATTGGGGAATAAAGGGGTGTTGTTTATTGGTTTTCACAAAATCCAGCATGACACAGGTTATTGTACTGCAGAAAGATGCATAAAGTGTAGAATTAATGTGTAGTAGGGAGGGATTTCTTTTATATGATGTGTGTGTGTGTGTGTGTGTGCATGCGTGCATTCACGTATGTGTGCACATGCATATGAAGAGAGGGTGTGTCAGGAAAGATTTACAGAAGTGGGGATGGGTCACTCTCCAAAAGATGATTGGAAAAAGGAAGACAAGAAGACTGCATGTACAGAGAACTGAGAAGGTGAGAAAGCGCATATGCAAATAAACCAGAAAAGATAAAAGTGATGTGCAAATTTTCATTAGGAGCATTAGCATCATTTTTTCAACCTTGCCTTAAAGAGCCCCGTTTCACAGGATAGCATTTCTCAGCTCTCTCCCTGTCAGAGCTGACAATGTCCTAGTAAACAGAGAAATACTCCATCAGAGTGTCCCTGTGCTGATTGCGATGGCACTGCAGAACCCTTAGGGACATTGCCTCGCCTCGCCACTCTGAAGCGTGAGTCTGGGTCTCACTGCCATTATCAGGGCACACTGCCCGGGACCCCAGCTTCCCCACGTAGAAAAGGAGCAGCGACATCATCTCTCACCCTTCCTCCAGCTCTGACCTTCGCGGAGCTCTTATCCTTTCACATTGTTTTGTTTTGTTTCAGTCAATTCTTTCTTGACCTTTCCAGCTCTCGACAGAGCTCTCCATTCTCAAGGTCTGTATAGATTAATTATCAATATTTCAGATCTTGCTTTGCCAACTCGTGGAAGCACATCCCTGTAGAACATCACTTGACTCTTATTTCTCCACTCCTTTATTATCCACAAAGGAGAGTGTATTAAATTTGTAGAGAGGAAAAAATAGTGGGCTGAGCCAGTTTGGTTTTAAAACCAAGTACAATTCTTGAAGCCCTTCTCCTTCCCTTAAGGACTCCCATTACCCAGTAGTCATACTTACAGACCCATAAAAAAGGTTAATGCCAAGACTGTCTCTATCCTGAAAGTAGGGCAAGTATGGAAATGTTTGTTCCTCTAGGGCAGAGTTTCTCAACCTTGGCACTATTGACATTTGGGCTAGATGGGTTTTTTGGGGGATGGGTGGTGTTGGGGTTAGCCTATGCCCGGTAGGATGTTTAACGGCATTGACTGTCTTTACTAACTGGAGGCCAGAAGCACTGCTTCCCCAGTCACGATGATTAAAAATGTATCCAGCACTGTCCACTGTCCTTTGAGGGCCAAAAGTGCTCTTTGAGAATCTGAGAGGTTACTTTCCCTGCGCTGAGGTGACTGAATTGAGCATAAGGATGTGTGCGCATCTTTAGAGAATGCATTTCTTTTTTAATGTCACTCTTTCCCATATTCATTCAGCAAACTGAGTTGCTACCAGAAATGTCTGCTATCCTTCTTGGCCATAGAAACTGTCTTTTTTTGGTCTGTTTAAGCCTGACAGTGCTGGTTTCCTCTTGGCCACAGCAGCCCCTGCTGTCGTTCACCACCTTATGTGCGTGGTGTGTGGGCTCAGTCCAGCCCTTTTGTGACCCCGTGGACTATAGCCTGCCAGGCTCCCCTGTCCATGGAGTTTTCCAGGCAAGAATATTGGGTTGTTGTCCCTGACCTGGGTAGACTGGCACCTGGTTGATGGCACCTGTCTCATGCCAGTGAGGGACAAGACAACTTCTTGCTTATCCCAGCTTGGCTTTTGCTCTGTGCCCATGCCTGGTTCATGCCCTGGACACATAGATTAAAAAAGAAAAAAGAACACTGGGTTGTCCTTTCCTACTCCAGGGGATCTTCCTGACCGAGTGATCGAACCCTTGTCTCCTACATTAGCAGGTGGATTCTTTGCAAACTGGGAAGTGTTCGTCATCTTAGGCTTTGCTCATTTCCAGCTCTGTGCTTCCAGACCTGTCGCTCATCCACAGGAAATCGTCTGCAGCCGCGAGGACACCAAGGGTCTGAAGGTAAGGCCTTGAACTTTAGTTCTGGCTCTGCCAGTTCCCAGCTGCGTGACCTCAGGACAGCGCGCGTCTGTGTGAATGTCACAGCCTGGTCAGTAAAACGGGAAGGACGCGGCCCTCTCCTGCTTATGCATCCGGTTGACTGAGGGGAAAAAGAAGAGCAAGGCAGAGGATTTGATCTGAAAAGGAGAAAGCACCATGCAAGGGAGAAAGACTGTTGTTCTCATGATCATTATCTGTAAAACGAACGGTATTAACAAGAAGTGCTTGTCAAGAGACAGAAAGCCAGTGGAGGGAGAGAAACAATTACCACCTAGATTGGGACAGGATAAGGAGTCAGAGCAGAAAGGCATAGTCCTTTGCTGATTTGGGGGCAACTAAGCTCACTTCTGACAGAATGTAGTCCACTGGAGAAGGGAATGGCAAACCACTTTAGTATTCTTGCCTCAAGAACCCCATGAACAGCATGAAAAGGTGAAATGATAGGATACTGAAAGGGGAACTCCCCAGGTCCATAGGTGCCCAATATGCTACTGGAGATCAGTGGAGAAATAACTCCAGAAAAAATGAAGGGATGGAGCCAAAGCAAAAACAATACCTAGCCTTGGATGTGACTGGTATAGATGCAAAGTCTGATGCTGTAAAGAGCAATATTGCATAGGAACCTGGAATGTCAGATCCATGAATCAAGGCAAATTGGAAGTGGTCAAACAGGAGATGGCAAGAGTGAACGTCAACATTCTAAGATCAGCAAACTAAAGTGGACTTGAATAGGTGAGTCTAACTCAGATGACCACTATATCTACTACTGTGGGCAAGAATCCCTTAGAAGAAATGAAGTAGCCATCATGCTCAACAAAAGAGTCTGAAATGCAGTACTTGGATGCAATCTCAAAAACGACAGAATGATCTCTGTTCATTTCCAAGGCAAACCATTCAATATCACAGTTATCCAAGCCTATGTCCCAACCAGTAATGCTTAAGAAGCTGAAGTTGAACAGTTCTATGAAGATCTACAAGACCTTTAAGAACTAACATGCCAAAAAGATGTCCTTTACATTATAGGGGACTAGAATGCAAAAGTAGGAAGTCAAGAAACATCTGCAGTAACAGGCAAATTTGGCCTTGGAATACGGAATGAGGCAGGGCAAAGGCTAATAGAGTTTTCCAAGAGAATACACTGGTCATACCAAACACCCTCTTCCAACAATACAAGAGAAGACTCTACACATGTACATCACCAGATGTTCAACACTGAAATCAGACTGAGTATATTCTTTGCAGCCAAAGATGGAGAAGCTCTATACATTCAGCAAAAACAAGACCAGGAGCTGACTGTGGCTCAGATCATGAACTCCTTATTGCCAAATTCAGACTTAAATTGAAGAAAGTAGAGAAAACCACTAGACCATTCATGTATGACCTAAATCAAATCCCTTATGATTATACAGTGGAAGTGAGAAATAGAATTAAGAGA
>SJYC01113317.1:0-124959 GCA_006408675.1 Madoqua kirkii
ACTCATCTCACACACTAGTAAAGTAATGCCCAAAATTCTCCAAGCCAGGCTTCAGCAGTACCTGAACTGTGAACTTCCAGATGTTCAAGCTGGTTTTAGAAAAGGCAGAGGAACCAAAGATCAAATTGCCAACATCTCTTGGATCATGGAAAAAGCAAGAGAGTTCCAGAAAAACATCTATTTCTGCTTTATTGACTATGCCAAAGCCTTTGACTGTGTGGATCACAATAAACTGTGGAAAATTCTGAAAGAGATGGGAATACCTGACCTGCCTCTTGAGAAACCTATATGCAGGTCAGAAAGCAACAGTTAGAACTGGATATGGAACAACCGACTGGTCCCAAATAGGAAAAGGAGTACATCAACGCTGTATATTGTCACCCTACTATTTAACTTCTATACAGAGTACATCATGCGAAATGCCAGGCTGGATGAAGCACAAGCTGGAATCAAGATTGCTGGGAGCAAGAACAATAATCTCAGATATGCAGATGACACCACCCTTATGGCAGAAAGTGAAGAGGAACTAAAAAGCCTCTTGATGAAAGTGAAAGAGGAGAGTAAAAAGTTGACTTAAACCTCAACATTCAGAAAATGAAGATCATGGCATGTGGTCCCATCACTTCATGGGAATAAGACTGGGAAACAGTGGAAGCGGTGTCAGACTTTGTTTTGGGGGGGGCTCCAAAATCACTGCAGATGGTGACTGCAGCCATGAAATTGAAAGTTGCTTCCTCCTTGGAAGGAAAGTTATGGCCAACCTAGATAGCATATTCAAAAGCAGAGACATTACTTTGCCGACAAAAGTCTGTCTAGTCAAGGCTATGGTTTTTCCTGTGGTCATGTATGGATGTGAGAGTTGGACTGTGAAGAAAGCTGAGCGCTGAAGAATTGATGCTTTTGAACTGTGGTGTTGGAGAAGACTCTTGAGAGTCTCTTGGACTGCAAGGAGATCCAACTAGTCCATTCTAAAGGAGATCAGTCCTGGGTGTTCATTGGAAGGAGTGATGCTAAAGCTGAAACTCCAATACTTTGGCCACAGTATGCGAAGAATTGACTCCTTGGAAAAGACTCTGATGCTGGGAGGGATTGGGGGCAGGAGGAGATGGGGACGACAGAGGATGAGATGGCTGTTTGGCATTACCAACCTGATGGATTGAGTTTGGCTGAACTCCAGGAGTTGGTGATGGACAGGGAGGCCTGGCGTGCTGTGATTCATGGGGTCGAAAAGAGTCGGATGTGACTGAGTGACTGACCTGGACAGAATTGAAGCTCACTTTGTCTTCCTAGGTAGCTCAGCAGTAAAGAGTCTTCCTGTAATGCAGGAGATGTGAGTTTGGTCCCTGGAGAAGGAAATGGCAACCCACTTCAGTATCTTGCCTGGGAAATCCCATGGACAGAGGAGCCTGGGGGCTACAGTCTATAGGGTCGCAAACAGACATGACTCAAGTGACTGAACATGTGTGCAAGCTTACTTCCTCCAGGAGCAGGAGGGTAAAGATAAGAAGCACCGGTGTGGCTGTGAACGGGGCTCCCCTGGGCTCCAGAGCAGGGCGGCTTAATGGGGCCTAGGTCCAGATTTCTAAGTACAGTTCTTTTATACAGAGGAAAAATTAGAAAGTACCTAGTATATGTTAGATATATATATTAGGTACTTCCTGTGTGCCTGGCACTAGGCTAGGAATACTTCTGAAGATGCTTTCAGAAGCACTGCATCTAGAAAGGATGGAAGAGCTGACATTTCTCTCACAGCCCCACCTCACTTCAGTTCAGTTCAGTTGCTCAGTCATGTCTAACTCTTTGCAATCCCATGAATCGCAGCACACCAGGCCTCCCTGTCCATCACCAACTCCCAGAGTGCACTAAGACTCACGTCCATCAAGTCCGTGATGCCATCCAGCCATCTTATCCTCTGTCGTTCCCTTCTCCTCCTGCCCCCAGTCCCTCCCAGCATCAGAGTCTTTTCCAATGAGTCAACTCTTCGCACGAGGTGGCCAAAGTACTGGAGTTTCAGCTTTAGCATCATTCCTTCCAAAGAAATCCCAGAGTTGATCTCTTTCAGAATGGACTGATTGGATCTTGCAGTCCAAGGGACTCTCAAGAGTCTTCTTTATGCCACCCCAATAGTCCAATGGAGCGATTCTCTGTCTCTTAAGAAAAAGCCTAATGTACTTGGGAAACACTAGAACATGAAGCAGCATGGTCCATGAAATGACTTTCCTTAATTGTGACGCATGTGCCATGGTTCTGTTTTCGTGTTATGATAGTGGGGATAGCAAGCCTGTGTGCAAGGCCTAGTACAGGCCAGGTACTAACCTAGACACTTCACAGTTTATGCATTAATTAACGCAAACTGAACGTGAGTGTGAATATGAGCATTATCACACAGAGAGGCCTGCAACCCTCCTTCCCTGATAGTCTGGCTGCTACGCCTCTGGATTTTCAGTGAGAAGTGAGAGAAAGTGAACACCACTTGGTCGTGTCCAATTCTTTGCGACCCCATGGACTATACAGGTGCATGGAATTCTCCAGGCCAGAATACTGGAGTGGGTAGCTCTTCACTTTTCCAGGGGATCTTCCAAACCCAAGGATCAATCCCAGGGCTCCTGCACTGCAGGCGGATTCTTTACCAGCTGAGCCACAAGGGAAGCCCTTCAGTGAGAAAAGTATGTCCAAAAAGGGGAATGACCCAGCAGTGCCCAGTAAGAGCATATCAGCGGTGGTGAAAATGACCCCACTGCGTTCAGTAGACAAGGAAGAGGACAAGAGTTGGTGGGTGAGGCTGGCAGGTCATCAGGCAGCCATGGGCAAAGGGACAAGGGTGGCTTGTCAGAAACTTCAGGGGAAGTTGGAGAAGTCAGATGCCAGAGACAACCAGATTATGAGATACCCGTGTGATTTCCGCTTTCTCATCCAGGTAGAGATTTTAGGGGTTTGAATCTTGTCATGATTCTTTGAGTGGGTAGAGAATACGTTAAAAATGACCCTTGTCTGCATGTGTGCAGAGGGGCATAACATACTCATAGGAGCATCAGAATCCTCTCAAGAGACATTTTCTCTGGCCCTGAAATAAAAGTGTTTACTGCCCGATAAGAACAGCATGGTGTTCCCGTGACATTTTCTTAATGCCCCTCACCAACTCCCGATTAAACAAATCATGGTACCCAGAGATCTCAGTGTTCATACAAAGCTGCTGAACACAAGTCATTTCGTGTACCTGGAAGTTGTGGATTTTTTTATTTTGTCTGAGGTCAAGCCCTTTTTTCCAAGCCAGCAAACATTTCATTTTCACTAAGATGAAGTAGGAAGGAGCAATAGCCTTCACTGATGTGCTGTGTTGGGCCGACGTTTAAATCTGAAAAGATGGCCCCATTCATTACAGGTATGGCCATTGCTTTGATCATTTAGCAGCTGACTTGACCATCAGTCTCAGATCCAAAAAACATCTTTGGCAGCTAGAGAATCCTTTTTCAACCAAACGCCATGCATGCCTCCTGTATTTAAAACCATCTAAAATGTCTCTTTTGGCATAAGTGAGAACTCCTCAGTCCATCACTTCATGTATCATTCCACTTGGTCCTTAAAAGGATCCTGAGAAGACAAGCATTATTATTATTAATATCCTTATTTTCCAAGTGATAGAATGATGCTGTGAGGAAGCAAGTTACAGTTCCAAGATCAGGAAGTGGTGGAACTGTTTCTCACTCGAGTGGTCTGCATCGCTCTCAAATTCCAAAGGCCTTCATCTTCACCCTTCACCACGCTGTACTCAGCTCTCAGGTACGAATCTGGTCACTTCTCGGAAGGGCTCGTCCGCATCATCCCCTAACACTGACATCCCTTCCACGGCAACAGCTGAGGTTGGCAGTGTCTATACCCCCAAAACTCAGTCTTCTGGAGGCCAGTTCTTTCAGAGTTGCCTGCAGCCTTTGGTGCAACGGCTGAAGCCACAGGAAGCACTCAGGAGCCTCAGGCAGGAGACAGCAGCGGTACAAAGCTTTCTGAGGTCAGATGTGGGGTCTGTCCTTTCTCACCTTTGCTTTTCCTTCTAAATTACTGTTGATGGTGGAGCATCTGCTTCCTTCTGAGATGCATATGCTTCCCACTGTCAATCTGAATGCCTGCCGAGAGGCCCATACAGAGCTACATACGCAGCTCAAAGCTGCCTTTAGAACCCTTCCGTAAATCACACCCACCAGCTCAGCCAGCACATCTCTGGAAGTGGTAGGTAGCAAGAAAGGTAAAGATAGAAAATACCTTCCCAAGTCATCTGATAGCTCCCAAGTTTCCATTGCTCTCAGCACAGATGACTAACAAGGCAATAAGCAAGGAAACACTGTGCCTTCTTCCACCGACTGGATCGCCAGCCTTCCTGACACTGGAAGAAAGAGGGACTCTGGGGTCTCAGGATGAGCTCACAAAATTTCAAAGAGGAAGAATCAGATGTCAGTAAACCCTGTGTCACTTTATCTGCCGGTCCCACATATGCCAATCCCACTCCACGTCTCAGTAAGTCACTAGTGCTCCCGCATTCGCCCTCAAACGTTTCTAATCAATGAGGTCTTTTTAGACGTAGGCTCTTTCACACCCACCCTTGCCATCTATCTCACATATACTCACTTTTGAAAAAAAATCAGGAGAATTAATTTGAGTTAAATGATTTTGCTTGTGTTGGTGGTCATAAAAAATCGACAGCAAAATGAATAATCAAGAAATAATGATTAAAGCCACACACCGAGAGGTCCTAGGGAGGAGCAAAGGAACACTGTGCGGACCTGAGCAGCCAGCCCTCCGTGGAGAGTGTGCGATACACAGCTGGCCTGCGTCCTCTAAAGCATGACTCTAGGGAGGAGCCTGGGCAACCTGCGAGGAGAGCTGGATTCCAGGGCCCTGTCGAGGCCAAGGTAGAAGTTTCTCCTGCCTATAATTTCAGCACATGGACTCAAAGTGCAATTAGAGGAAACAGACTCTTTAAGCCAAGAACTTTAAATGGAGTATCTTTGTGTTTACAGGTTTATTAAGGTATACATGACACGTGATGAACTGCACATTTTAATATACACAATTTAATAAGGTTTGGCATATATATATATGTATATATCAAAAAAATAATCACCAAAATCAAGACCACGAGCCTACCATACCTGTCATGCCCCAAGATTTCTTTGCACCTTCCATCCTGCCCCTCCCATCCTTTCCCAGGCACCGACTGACTTGATTTTGCTATAAAAGTGTTAGCATTTTCTAATGTTCTTTTTTAAGGGAATCATTCAATAAGTATTCAATAGTTCATTCTATTATACTGGTAAGTGTGATATGCCACAATTGGTTTATCCATTCACCTGTTGATGGGCATTTGGATTATTTCCAGTTTTGCACAGTTACAAATAAAACTGCTATGAATATTTATGCACAAGTCCTTGTACGGACATGTGTTTTCATTTCTGTTGGGTAAATACCTAGTGGTGGAACAGCTAGATGATGTGGCAGCTATATGTGGAATGTTTAAGTAACTGTTAAGCATTTTACAAAATCTTCATACCATGTTACATTAGCAACAGCAGTGTTTGAGAGTTTGAGTTCTAACACATTCTTGCCAACACTGTCAATCATTTTAACTATTCTAATAGGTAGTGGGATAATATTGTTATTTTTACTTGCATTTTCCAATAGTCATGTATGGATGTGAGACTTGGACTGTGAAGAAAGTTGAGCACTGAAGAATTGATGCTTTTGAACTGTGGTGTTGGAGAAGACTCTTGAGAGTCCCTTGGACTGCAACAAGATCCACCCAGTCCATTCTGAAGGAGATCAGCCCTGGGATTTCTTTGGAAGGAATGATGCTAAAGCTGAAACTCCAGTACTTTGGCCACTTCATGCGAAGAGTTGATTCACTGGAAAAGACTCTGATGATGGGAGGGATTGGGGGCAGGAGGAGAAGGGAATGATAGAGGATGAGATGGCTGGATGGCATCACTGACTTGATGGACTTGAGTCTGAGTGAACTCCGGGAGTTGGTGATGGACAGGGAGTCCTGGTGTGCTGTGATTCATGCGGTCGCAAAGAGTTGGACACGACTGAGCGGCTGGACTGAACTGATGATGTTGAGTATATTTTCATATGCTTATTTGCCATTCATATATCTTCTTTTGTGAGTGTTGGTTCAAATATTTTGCCCAGTTTTTAAAACTGACTTGCTAGTCCTTATTCCTGAGGTTGTACCAATCAATTTGATTGAGGATTAATTGAAACATATCTCAGTGAGGTTTGAAAAACTTGTACATTCCAGTAACTGCCATCACAATCAAGTGAAATCTACAAAGTCCTGACTCCTTTCTTGATGGTCAATCCCACTTGTTCAACTTTTACTCTTTTTTAAATGACAGCCCTGTTGAAATATAATTTACTTACCAAACAAATTACCCCCTTAAAGTGTACAAGTGTTTTTTAATATAGTCACAGATTTTAAAATCAAAGTATAATCAGTTTCATCACCTCAGAAAGAAACTTCATACCTACTAGCAGCCATCCCACTAACCCCCATTTCCTTTCCCCTACTTCCAAACCACTAATCTGCTTTCTGTCTCTATAGATTTTCCTATTCTGAACACTTCCTATAAATTAAATCATAATAAGTGCCTTTTCTGGCTGGTTTCTTTCATGTAGCATAATGGTTCAATTCACTTTGTAGCATGTATCAGTATTTTATTTCTTTTTACTGCCAAAGAATAGTCTATTGGATATTACCATATGGGTATATAACATTTTATTTCTCCATTTATCAACTGATAGACATTTGGGTTTTCATTTTTTTAGCTATTACATATATAATGCTGCTATGAATATCAGTATACAAGTTTTTGTGTGGATTATTGAGAATATAGAAAAATTACAAATTAAATATATCTGTGGCACTCCACTCCAGTACTCTTGCCTGGACAATCCCATGGACAGAGGAGCCTGGTAGCCTGGGGTTGCTAAGAATCGGACACGACTGAGCGACTTCACTTTCACTTTTCACTTTCATGCATTGGAGAAGGAAATGGCAACCCACTCCAGTATTCTTGCCTGGAGAATCCCAGGGACGGTGGAGCCTGGTGGGCTGCCGTCTATGGGGTTGCACAGAGTCAGACACAACTGACACAACTTAGCAGTACATATTTATTGGTCTCTGCCCCTGGTCCCTGACACAGAGCTCCCAAAACCTTTGTAATTTCCTAAGTGAAAAGAATATTAGAAATATCTTTTGTTCTCATGAGGCAGCTCTGGGTGGGCTCCTGGATGGGGGCTGGTCTCCAGAAGCTCCATGGTTAGCTTGGTATTTTCAGCATCCTTGCCCCCAGCTTCTCCAAAGTGTTCAGGGGCTAGAAATGAAACTAGTAATTGATCGTGCCTATATAAAATCCCAGTACCAGGGGGCTTGATGAGCTTCCAGGTGGGGGATACATTCACAAACCAGGTGGGTGACACACTCCAACTCTCTGAGGACTGAAGCTCCTACATTTGGGACCCTCCCAGGCCTTGGTCTATGTATCTCTTCATCTGACTATTCATTTATATTCTTTAACATATCCTTTAATAAACTGGTAAACAAATATTCTCTGGGTTCTGTGAGCCACTCTAGCAAACCACTCAGATTTTGAGAGAGAGGAGGTCATGGGAACTTACAATTTGTAACCAAGTAACTTGGGGATCTGCTTCTTGCAATTAGCACCTGAAGTGGAGGACAATTGTTTGGTGCTGAGCTCTTAACCTGGGAGTTCAGTCAATTTCCAGATAAATGAAGTCAGAACTGAGTCGGATTATACAACACCCAGCTGGTGTCATGAAGAATTTCTTGCCTTAGGGGAAACAATACACACATAATTTTGTGACCGGAAGTGTCAGCAGTGAAGTGTTCTGTGTAAAAGGAGATATAGAAGAAAGACTGAATTTTACCGACACAGTCATGTTTTGCTTTTCTTGCATGTGCACCTAGGAAGACATTGCATATAGCAGGCCTATATTTAATGCTTCATTTTCAGAAACTGACAGACCATTTCCAAAGAAGTGTACCACTCTACATTTCAACCGGCAGTGTGTGCAGATTCTGATGTTTCCACATCTGCAGACACAAAGTTGTCTGTCTTTTGTTATAGCGTCTCAGGAGGTCTTGAGTGACAACTCGTTGTGGCTTCGCTTTGCGTGTTTCTGATGGCTAATGATGTTGAGCATCTTTCCACGTACTTATTGCCCATTTGTGTATCTTTCTTGGAATGAGGTCTATAAAATCCTTTACTTATTTTCAGTTGAGTTATTTGTTATTTAACTATTGAGTTGTTAGTGTTTTTTATGTTTTAAGTCCAAGTCTTTATCAGATATATATATATATACACACACATATATAGCAAAATTTTTCCTTCCATTTCATAAGTTGTCTTCACTTTTATAATGGTGTATTTTGGAGAACCAGAGTTTTAATTTTGTTGATGTCTTATTATTGAGATATTTTATCAATTTATTTATTTTGATTGGAAGATAATTACTTTACAGTTTTGTGATGGTTTTTGCTATACAGCAGCATAAATCAGCCACAGGTACACACGTGTCCCCCCTATCCTGAAGCCCCCTCCCACCTCCCTTTCCACCCCATCCCTCTGGGTTGTCCCAGAGCACCAGCTTTGGGAACTCTGCTTCATGCATTGAACTTGCACTGGTCATCTTTTTTAAATGCAGTAATATACAAGTTTCAGTGCTATTCTCTCAAATCACTACCCCCCACAACCTTCTCCCAATAAGACACAGATGTATTCTTGAGACAACTTAGATAGCATATTGAAAAACACAGACATTACTTTGCCAATAAAGGTCTGTCTAGTCAAGGCTATGGTTTTTCCAGTGGTCATGTATGGATGTGAGAGTTGGACTGTGAAGAAAGCTGAGCGCCGAAGAATTGATGCTTTTGAACTGTGGTGTTGGAGAAGACTCTTGAGAGTCCCTTGGACTGCAAGGAGATCCACCCAGTCCATTCTGAAGGAGATCAGCCCTGGGATTTCTTTGGAAGGAATGATGCTAAAGCTGAAACTCCAGTACTTTGGCCACCTCATGAGAAGAGTTGACTCATTGGAAAAATTCTGATGCTGGGAGGGACTGGGGGCAGGAAGAGTAGGGGATGACAGAGGATGAGATGGCTGGATGGTATCACTGACTTGATAGATGTGAGTCTGAGTGAACTCCAGGAGTTGGTGATGGACAGGGAGGCCTGGCGTGCTGTGATTCATGGGGTCGCAAAGGGTTGGACACGACTGAGTGACTGAAATGAACTGAACTGAACTGAACTGATGCATATTGTAGACATATATATATATAATCCTTTATCAGTCATATATCTTGCAAATATTTTCTCCTAATTTGATTTGTCTTTTCATTCTCTTAACAATATCTTTTGAAAAGCAGTTTTAGTTTTCATGAAGTCAGATGGGTCAACATGTTCTTTTATAGATTTTCTTTTTGAGATATTATCTCTGAAAACTTTGCCTAATCCAAGATCACAGATATTTCATTCTATGTTTTCTTTTAGAAATTATATAGTTTAGGTTTTATATTTAGACCTATGATGCATTTAACTTTTTTCATATTGTGCAAAGTATGGATTAAAGCTTCTCCTTTTTTAAATATATTCAACTGTTCAGCACCATCTGTTGAAAAGACTATCCCTTCTTCACTGAATTACCTCCTTACCACTATCAAATCAGTTGTATAGATATATGTGCGTCTTTACAGCCTTGTATTTTTGTGACATCTATGTTTATACCAATTCTACCATCTTTGCTTTCTACAGCTTTCTTAACCTTGAAATCATGTGATGTTACTCCTCCAGTTTTGTTCTTTTTTAAAGTTGTTTGGCTCTTCCAGAGGCTCTGCACTTCCTGTGAATTTTAGAATCAGCTTATCAACCTCTACAAAAATAAAAAATAAAAAATAAAAATGGGCTGAGAGTTTGATTGGGATTGGCTTCCCTGGTGGATCAGACAGCAAAGAATCCACCTGCAATGCAGGAGACCTGGGTTTGATCCCTGGGTTTGGAAGATCCCCTGGAGGAGGAAATGGCAACCCACTCCAGTATTCTTGCCTGGAGAATACCCGGGGGCAGAGGAGCCTGGCGGGCTACAGTCCATGGGGTCACAAAGGGTCAACACGACTGAATGACTAGGCACGTAGCACAGTATTGAATCTATAAATCAACTGAAGCAAATTGACATCGTAACAATACTAAGTCTTTCAACCGTAATGAATTATGCACCTCTGTCTATTTAGGCCTTTAACCTCTCGCAGCAGAATTCTGCCGTGTCATTGTAGAAGCTTTTCATCCCTTTTGCCAGATGTGTCACTATTAATTTCATATTTTTGATGCAATTATAAATAGTACTGCAATTTAATTTTAATTTCCATATATTCATTGTTAGTATATAAAACTATCGCTAATTTTTATGTGTTGATCTCATATTCTACAGTCTTGCTAAACACACTTACTAGTTCCAGTAGATTGTTATAGATTTCATCAGATTCTCTTTATCAGTGATTCTCAGCTAGGAGTAGTTGAGCCCCTGGGGTCATGTGCTAATGTCCAGAGACATTTTGGTTGTCATACCTTGGGATAAAGGGATACAGACAATGATAACAGCAACTAATGGTTAGATGCCAGGATTGCTGCTAAACATTGTACAACACATAGGAAAACCCTCCCACAACAAAGAACTATTGAGCTCAGAATATCTTGCAGAGACTGGGAAAGAAAAAAGAAAAAAACTATCCTAAATAGATAAGCATGTCACCTGCAATACAGATAGTTTATTTCCTCTTATACTATCTGCACGATTTGTACTTTTTTTAACCTGGATATACTAGTCAAATCTTCAATGTTGGATAAAAGTGAAGAAAACAGACATATTTGTCTTGGCTTTGGTCTGGCGGTAAGGTATTTAGTCTTTCACTATTATGTATGATATTGGCTATAGGCTTTTTGTAGATGGACTTTATTAGGCTGAAAAAGTTCCCTTCAGTTCCTACCTTGTTGAGTGATTATTCAGGAATAAATGTTATATTTTGCCGCTTTATTTTCTGAATTTATTGAGATGATCACATAGCTTTTCTTTATTGGTTTGATAATATGATGGTATATGTCCTAGGATAAATCCACTAGCTCAAGATATATTCTTCTTTTTTAAATACACTGCTGGAGTGGATTTGATAAAAGTTTATTTTGAATTATTGCACCTGTAATCAGAAATGTATTAGTCTGCAGCTTTTTTGGTTTTTGGTTCCTTGGCCCTGTCATGTCTTTGTCTAGCTTTGGTGTCACGGCAGTCTCAAAGAATGTGTTAAGAAGCATTTTCTCCTCTTCAATTTTCTGGGGCAGTTTATGTAGAATTGGTATTATTTTTCCTTAAGTGTTTTGAACAGTTCACTAGTGAAGCCATGTAAGCCTGCAGTTTTCTTTGCAGGAAGATGTTTAACTACAAATTCAACATCTTTATTTGATATATAGCTATTCAGGTTATCTGTTTCTTCTTGAATGAGCATCAGAAGTTTGTTCTTTTCAAGGAATTGGTCAATTCCATCGCAGATGTAAAATTTGTAGGAATGAAATTGTTTACAGTATTCCCTTATTATCATTTTAATGTCCATAGACGGCAGTGACGTCACCTTTCATTTCTGACATTGGAACTTGTGTCCTTTCTTTGATCCCTGACCATGTGACTGGTTCTAAGAGACGAAGGAAACTGAGAGACCTCTAGCCATACTGCTTTATATTTGGAGGTTTCTGCTTTGATCTTTAGTTTCTTTCTTTTTACTTTAGTTTTAATTGTACTTCCTTCCCTATTTTTTTTTTAATATGGAAGGTGAGATCATGTGACTTAAGACTATTTTTTCCTAATACAGATGTTTAGTGCAATAATTTTCTCCTAAATACAGCTATAGAGCATCCCACAAATTCTAATATACTGGGTTTTCATTTCATTCAGTTCAAAATACTTCTGATTTCTCCTTTGACTAATGAATTATTTAGAAGTACATTATGTACTAGATTATGTGTAGATTAGAAGTTTGGTGTTGACATGTATACATTGCTATGTTTAAATATAAGTAATCAACAAGGACTAGGTATAGATTGGAAGTTTGGTGTTGACATGTATACACTGCTATGTTTAAATAAAAATCATCAACAAGGACCTACTGTATAACACAGGGAACTCTGCTCAATACTTTGTAATAAACTAAATGGGAAAAAAATGTGGAAAAGAATAGAAACATATACATGTATAACTGAATCATCCTGCTATATACCTGAAACTAACACAATGTTAACCAACTGTACTCCAATATAACATAAATTTTTTTTAAAGAAGTACATTATATAGCTTCTAAATCTCTAGAGATTTTCTAGATATCTTTCTGTTACTGATTTCTAGTTTAATTCCATTTATTGTAGGGCTTGAATCCTTTTAAATCTGTTGAGACTGGTTTCATGGCCCAGAACATAGTCTTGACCATCTGCATCATGGAAAGCAGGCTCCAGCCACAGGACCAGCATTCGGGTCAGGCTTCCATCTCTAAGGAAAACTTGATACTGATCTGTGTACACTCAAAATAAATATCCTGCTGTTATCTGGTGGAGCTGTTCTGTAAATGTAAACCAGGCCAGTTCAAGTCTCTTTGTCCTTGCTGATTTTATGTCTCAGATCTTGACTTTATATTTTTTAGCAAGTTTGGGGGGAAAATGTTCATTATGTCTACAAATATGTTTTCTGACCTCCTTCCATTTATTTTTTTCAATTCTTTTTTTTTATTTGTTTTTAGTTAGTTTCTACTTCTATATCTTCATATTTAAAAATAGTTTTTTCCCCAATGACTAATCTGTCATTTACCCCATCAGGTATATTTTTCACATCAGACATCGTGTTTTTTATATCTA
This sequence comes from Madoqua kirkii, assembly GCA_006408675.1. NCBI lineage: Eukaryota > Metazoa > Chordata > Mammalia > Artiodactyla > Bovidae > Madoqua > Madoqua kirkii. Next base: position 12,956 of record SJYC01113317.1, read on the forward strand.
GAAGTTTATTTGGGGCCCTTTGTATAACTTCTTTGTTTCTACTTAACATTTTAGGGGCTTTCCAGGTGGCTCAATGGTAAAGCAAGAGACATGAGTTTGATCCCTGGGTCAGAAATTTGCCCTGGAGATGGAAATGGAAAACCACTCCGGTATTCTTGCTTTGAGTCTCCCGTGGACAGAGGAGCCTGGTGGGCTACAGTCCATGGGGTCACATACAGTCAGACACAGCCAAGTGATTGATCACACATGCAAGCAACTGATACCCTTACCAAGTGAATCGTTTATATCAGTGCTTGATCATGTTCAGTTATTTCCCTCACCATAGGTCTTCTTCCCTGTTTTTTTGCATGCTAGTAATCTTTTTATTGGATTCTAAACATTGTGAACTTTTCTTTGTTGGTTGCTGTATTTTCTTATTCCTAGACATATCCCTGGCCTTTGTTAGCATACACAGTTAACTTTAAAAAATAAGTTGATTGTGTTCTGTTTTTAATATTTGTTAGGCAAGACCAAGTGAGTGTTCAAGGTCTTAAAACCATTGCTTCATTTTGTCTGTTTTTCCTCTGGTTGCTTCAGACAGAACCTAAATTCAATCCGTGTCACGCTATCTTGTCCAGAAGCTGATGCTGCTAAGTCGCTCAGTCATGTCCGACTCTGTGCGACCCCATAGATGGCAGCCCACCAGGCTCCCCCATCCCTGGGATTTTCCAGGCAAGAGTACTGGAGTGGGGTGCCATTGCCTTCTCCCTGTCCACAAGCAGGAGTCTTTAATTGTGTTATCTTTTAAATCTCACAACTACTCAGTAAGTACTAAATCTGTTGTGAAATTTTGTTTGTTGTACAGAAAGATAATCTGAAGGGCAGAGAAGTTACTCAGTCAAGTTTGCATAGCTCCTAAGTGAGGTGTGCGTGATTCACACCTAGATCTGTGACAACAGGGTCTCATATTTGTCTTTCAACATTGTGATACCATGATATCTGTGGACTTGCCCATGACCGGCCCCAAACCATCCTCGCCGACATCCATTTCTCGCCACATTCGAGCACTCTTATTCACTGCGGTCCATTCAAGCGAATGAACAGTGCAGGAGATCACGTGAATAAGTAGCCTCAGGCCAGCAAGCAGATGGATATTGGAAAGGGAGCTCTAGGTAAGTGACAGCTCTGTAGCCACATCTGGCCATCTGCAATAGAAAGCAGTCTTTTAGTCACAGGACAGCCATTCAAGAATAGGCTTCCCATCTATGATGAAAAAAAAACAGTAAGATTAAAAGCAAGGCTGGAGAAAAGCTTGAATAAAGATCAAACAGATTATTGTTTTCAAATATGCTTCACAGAATTGTAATTGGGCGCATGATAAAGGCAAGAGTCTATTCTCAAAACAAGTGTGCCATGGATCGGGGGCGCAGAGGAGGGAAAGGAAGCGCCGGGTTTAGTGCCACTCACCAGAGCTTCAGCCAAAACAACAGGGAAATTGGCTCAATGCTAAATTCTTTAAGATGGGGTGAGATGGCATAAGTATTCCTTGATTTAGTTCAGAGTCTCAGAATCTGGGCAGACGGGCTAAGATGAAGAGAGGAAGAGACACAGGAGACCAGCTGTGGAGAAGTGGAAATGAAGATGTGTATGTATACACGTGGGACTTAGAAGTGGGGTAGTAAGCTCCATATAGAAGTGTTAGGTATTATAGCTCTATGTGTAATTATGGTCTGTTCATTCATCCATGGCTTATCTCTCACATTAGACTGTGAATCCTTAGATGGACCTTGACCATCGTCCCTGCTACTGTATCCAGAGCACTTGGTGCAGTCCGTGGCACATGATCATTATTTGATAAATATTTATTGACTACATGACTGGGACATTTGTCCCTACCTCATAATTAAAGATGGGTGCAAGAATTCTGGGTGGGAGAGTCTTACAACTGTGACCAACAGGATCCCCATTCTTCACTGATAGGTTTCTATGGAAATGTTCTGGTTCCACACCCCCCACCCACTTGCTTGTACTCTCAGCCCCTGCTGGCCAGAATAGTGCATGAAGCAGCTGGTTGATATTCCTTGTGCCTTTCAGCACAGTCATATGCTACTGGGCAATAAACCTCCACTTTCCCAGAAGAAGCAGAATTGCAAAATGAATGAATGAGAAATACAGCCTGTGTCTGTGTGTTTGCTCAGTGCTCCGGCTCTGTGCGTTTCTTTGCCATGCTGATGGAAGTGAGCTAGGCTTCGCAGCCAAGTTCCCCTCTCTATCTGGATTGCCTGGGAGCCAGCCTGGTGGGACAATTAGCGAGCAGAGCCACAGTATACAGGAATGTCCCTTATTAAACACACAGCCCAGGATCTCTTACGTTTTTCTGACATAAAAGCAAGCTTAGTTCAGGCTAAGCTGTGCCAGCAGGTAGCTTGGCACTGCAGTAAAGCATTTTCCTTCACTGCCTCCTCAAGAGCTGGCCACAGAATCTGCCAGGGGTGGGTCTTGGGCTCCTGGCAGAGCCTCCAACCGCAGAACCCAGTTCTCCTCCCCTTGCACTGCATCCTCTTCTTTGCTTTGAAGAGAAGAGCTTCAAAACCAAGACCAACCACGCAAACAACCAAACAAACAGAAAAACCCATTCTTGTTTGTCTACCCATAGCCAAGCAGACTGGGCTTGTCCCTTAGAGGAAGGCTTTGTGTGCCATTACCCTGACATCTGTGCTGAGTCCCACTGGCCCCATAACTAAGTCTCAGCCGCAGCTCCCAGACCCAGAAAGGCAGTAAAGGGAACTCAGCTTGCGTGTGTCGATTAGATCTTGTAAGGGTTCTTTTGAGAATTTTGCTCCTCTCTATCAGAGACTATGTCCCTGTGTTTCTTCTACGTTTTTTTTCTTTTTCTGGTGGATTATCAACGTCCTGTGTCTTTTCTTCCTCCTCTCAGCACTAGAATTCCTCTTCCATTGCTGCCGCTGTCCTTCAACATCTGGGCCCAGGAGCTCAACCCAATTCAGGTTTAAGTTTTTGCCGCTCACTCTTTGCCTCCCTACTCTGGGCCCTTTAGGGCAGGTAAGTGTTTATCCCTTCTCCAAACACTCCACGTCCTTGTAATATCTGGCTCTCTTTCTTTATCCCATAGCTTCTGCCTGGAAAATCTTTCTGCACCTTATATAGCTGTCCTACTCCATCACACTTCTTAAGCATGAGCCCTTCTTAACACATTATCCCTTCCTGTTTCAGTACTTTACTATTTAGGCTTAATTTCTTAGAATTACACTCATTCTTACTAAAACGAGTGCTCCTCCAAGGTAGGGACTATGTTTCATTTATCTGTAGCTCTTGTTCCAAGTATGGGGCCTAACTATTAGTAGGGGATTAATGGAAAAGTAAGTGAGAGAAGGAAGCAAGGAAGGGAAGAAAGGGTCTGAGGTCTGCTGAGTGTCCGGTACTTTCCTCTAAAGGCTCACTGCTCCTAGGATTCTGAACAGACCCTTTCTCACCTAATGTATGTTGTTTAGTTGCTAAGTTGTGCCTGACTCTTTACAACCCCGTGGATTGTAGCCTGCCAGGTTCCTCTGTTCATGGACTTTCCCAGGCAAGGATACCGGAATGGGTTGCCATTTCTTTCTCCACACCAAATGTATAATTTTTTTTAATAAAAAGTTATCAGGTAGAGACAGTCTTATTTATGCTTCAGTCTTTTGCATCCAATGACAGTCTTATGTGTAGAATACAAAGCAGAAGCAAATACAGGGGGTTCTCCCCAGTGGAATGCCCCCATCGACTCCTGACAATCCTCTCCCAGAAACCTCTTGCACTCTTGCCCTTCAGCCTTACACATGACCTGACTTAGGCTTCTTCTACTGAAGTGAAATGCCCATTCCTGACAGATGTCGAATGCAAGAACTTCACCTTTTAGATGGACAGAAACAGTTTCCGTAAGAGCACCTGCTTGCTTGGATTATGCTGGGTCCACATGACCTACACTCACCAGAATAATTCTTATTCTTGTTAACCATGAAGCGCCGTGGTGCTCTCACCTGCCCATTCAGTTTTTGCATTTTTCATTATGTTATTCCAGTATGTGGGAAATTGTCCACACTCCTGACTCCATTCCAATGGCTGTTCCTCTCCTGGCATTTCGACACTTAGCCCATCCCCAGGCTTAGTATTCATCTCAGATTGCCTGGGGCAGTCCCAATTTACACATGTTGTCCCAGCGTAATTATTAATAGCACCCCCTTTCATTCTCATAATTGTCACGCTGTGGATGATGAATTATATGGTTTCACTACCCATCTCTGGCTTTCCCTACTTCTGTCTCTGAACTGACAGCTCACTCGCTTGTCACACCCACCTTGTAATATGCTGAGATAGGACAGTTCCCATCCTGACCTACTTCTGTCTGTTCCACAGCATTTGGGTTGCTGGGCAGAGTCAGTGAATATGTTAGAATGAAATTCTAACCTTCTATTCCATGCCCCATAGACAAGTATGTTTATACTCAACACACACAGACACACACACACACACACACACACTCATGCACTCAACACTTGAAGCAACATTAACATCCTTGTTTTTAACAAAGAGACCTCCATGTAGTAAAAAGAGAGGGAGGAAATTGTCTGGCAGTGTTCTAATGATAGATGTCAAGCAGTGACATAGAAAAGAATTATAAAGGACCAAAAAGATAGGGCCCAACAGTGATCAAATTCTTTTCCTCCAATGGGATGCCATTTTCCTTTCAAATCCACACCATAAAGGGAAGAGATATTTTTCGCACAGAGACTGGCACAAATAATGCTCACAAGGCCTTCCCAGCAGATGCTCATTACCTAAGCCAGCCACCAAAGAGTTCTCACCTAAACGGAACCCCGTGAGCTGCTTGCCTCATGGAAAAGGGAGCGTCTGCCTGTTAGCGGTGTTCATCAGTGTGGCTTCCGTTCTGCTTCCTCTGAAGCCTGCAGAAGCCAAGACGCATTTGATCTGTTAAACATTTTATGCTGAAAATACCCCTTATTTAAAATGACTTCATCACCCTGCCGGAATGGCTCCAAAGCGCACTCCAGGGTTACCAGCTTATCTGCGATTTCTATGGGTATTCATACCCACTCCCTAAACATTGCTGAAAAATCTAATTCTTCCAAGAAACCTTCCCTGATCAAGAAGGGTCAAGGTGAGGAGCCTTTTTTTTCCTCTTAACAAGCACTTCTAACCAACACAAGAATCAAAGTCAGCACAGATAAATAGGGACACAATTCTGACCCCAAAGCCAACCAGTCTGAAAGAGAAAGGAACACCTAGCTCACTGCTCCTCGGTGAAGGCCAGGACTTCCCAACCTGCGCTTTGTAAGTGGGGGACTACTGTTCCAAGGTCAGTCCTCAGCTCATCAGGTGGCCAAGCTGGGTCTTGAAGCAGCTGGAATTCACATGCAATTGTCTCAGGGGTTGAGCAGCCTCAGTGGTTTTACCCCACTATACTATTAACATTTTCTACATGCACTGTGGCATAAAGTCATTAGGAAGTACTGCCATGTATCAACACATAGCCCTAGGGTCAAATACGAACCTGCGGGTGAATTCAAAGGAAAACATTCGTCATTAGTACTATGATTAACAAGTCAAAAATATTAATAATACTAACAGGTAGAGAAATGAATGAATAATGTAAAAACACATCCATTCTAAACAGAGTAATGAATACCTTGAGTGTTAACACTAAAAATAAATCACATGCTGTCCACTGTGATATTAATCCTCATACAGACTCACTTGCATTGCTGGTCAGACCTGCATGACATTTCCTTCTGAGCTCGTACTCTCTCTTGACTCCAGGGAAGGGATCTAACGGACAGGCAAGTTGCACAGAGGAAAGAGGACTGATCTGGAAAGCACCCTGTCTCTGTCAACAATGAGGAAATCGTGGATAACTTTTTCAGCCTCTCTAGTCTTCTCATCCCTTCAGTTACAGAGTTGTCGGAGTCTTTCTACTGCCAAAATCTTCTTACCACTGCTACGACATTTGTGAACGTCACTATACACAAAACAAAAAGAAATGGCAAGTATATGTGATCTGTTTAAATGCCAAAACCCAAATAAATAAATGAATGCCAAAAACCACTACCATTCTATTCAGACCCACTTCACTAAGCCAACCAATGCATGCTTAGTAGCTCAGTCTTGTCTAACTCTGTTCGACCCCATGGACTGTAGCCCTCCAGGCTCCTCTGTCCGTGGGATTCCCCAGGCAAGAGTACTGGAGGTTACCTAAGCCAGTTCCTTGCCAGTTCCCTCTCCAGAGAAGTCGAGGGTTAATTTCCTTGGCCCATTACAGTTGGGCAGGTCACACGACTGGTTCTGGCCGATGGACTATGAGTGGAAGGGATGCGTTTCACTCCTATGTCAGAATTTCAGTGCCAGATAAGACTCTTCAGCATACTCTTCTGCTTCCAGAATTAGAGATAGTAGAGCAACCATATCATCTTCCATCAGCTTGGGTCCCTGAGTAAACTTGAGCAGACTCCACCACTGATTTTCATGAGAAGTAACACTTTGGCTTCGGGAGATTTGAGAGTTGTTCATAGCATTATCTAGCCTGTCTTGACCAATACATTAACTCCACCCAATTACCCACTCTGCTCATTTTATGGTGTTGTTCTTGTTTGCTTTTTCGTCTTTTGAGAACAAGCCCCTGCGTAAAACAGAATGAAATGAAGGCAAGTCATGCCTTTTCTTATTTATTAGTTTTGGCCATGTTGCTTTGTGCAGTTACTGTAGAGTGCCCCTCACAATATGAGTTGATGATTCGGATAACAATAGGAAACTCACTATTCAAGCTAAGATGACCAAAAGGAAATATATAAAAGAATCGAGAAAAGCAACCATATTTTTCATTACTGCAAATGCTCATCTTTCGTCCCTATCACCCCATGCCGTACCCTTGACCTCTTCCTTAGTGAAGACCTGGAATGGCCCGGATACATTTGTCTCTTGCTTTCCTGAACTTCTATTATGATGTGAAATTCTAATGCCAGAGCCCCCATCAGCACCTCTGCTCAGTGGTTCGAAGTGGGCTGAATTGTAGCCGGCGGCAGGGGGTGATAAATGTAGCGTGAGCTGCCTTTCCCCCAGCAAACTGCAAATTGCCTGAGCAGAGCAGCCCACAAAAGGTTCCCATGGAGTGAATTTATCTTGCATTGTCGAGTGGAAAGGGAAAGAGGAGAGACCAGGCATTCTATTTTTGCAAAGTCACATTCGATCTTGTTCAACGTGTAGTCCACACATCTCTGAAAGGGGGTCTCCAATGGAAAAGAGTACCTAGGAATGTGGAACAGATAAAGGGATTTATTTTTAACGCTGTTGGAGTTCACAACTGTGTGAGCATTTCAATTTCAAGTCACTTGCTCCTGAATAATAATAATGTGTTCTGCTGGAGTGAACATCATATCACCCAATATTTCTGGATGGAGAAGACCAGCCATGGACCAGAGGACACGCCATCAAAGGGAACGCTCTCTTTCTGTGATAACACGTGTTCATTCAGGAGGGGAAGCTCTGCTTCTATCAGTGACCCAAGTTCTCCTCTAGCCTTGCTTCTAAGTTGGTGTCCCTTCCAGAGAAAGTCCCATGAACACTTCATGTGTCTGTCAAAGCAGCTACCATTTTGGAATCCTCCCAAGTGTTGAAAAGTAATACGGACCTTCATATCTGACAAGCTTCATTATAGCAGGCTTTAGAATGAGGTCTTTGGGGCAAGTCTTCCAGATATAGATCTTCCCCTGTCTCCTTGAATAACTGATAATAGTAATAAATTTCTGTTTGTCTTGCAAAAGCGAGAGTAGTCACAGGGCTTCATCACGTTATTGTAGCCACAGGTCAGACGATATTCGGTGGCACGACTCTCTCATTTTTGTTCTATGTTTTCAATTAAATCTGGGAAGGGAGGGGTTATTTAGTTTTCCTCGCTATCCAGAATGCATCCTCTTCTCTAAAACGCAGGCCTGAATCCTTTTTCCCATTTTTCCAGAACCACCTGCTCCATAAGGACTCCCCTGACAACTTCTGCCTGCAAAGATTTTTCTTCTACCAAAGAAAGTCTGAGTATTAGAAATACTGGTTTGGTCTGAACCAGTATGCAAAAATACAGAGTTTGGTCTGACCCAAATCTCTTAGCCTTTGCTATAAACATGTGCTATCCTCCTTGCATTCTTCACAGCATTTTATACACAGTAAGGGATCAAAACCAAAATTCTCTCAGCTGAAACAGCAGTTAATCTCTGGATGGTTAATAGCTTGGGCCCAGGAATCACAAAGCTGGGTTCAACCCCAACACGCTTAGTCACCAACATGGGCACGTTCAGTGATCCCCTCCATATTTGCATCTCTTCATTGTAAGGTAGAAATAGTGATTACTATCTACCCCATGGGGTCAGGCTCAGGGGTGAAGAATCCTACTGTGAGTGCGGGAGACATGCATTCGATCTGAGTCAGGAAGATAACTTAGAGAAAGAAATGGCAACCCGCTCCAGTACTCTTGCCTGAGAAATCCCACGGACAGAGGAGCCTGGCCTGCTACAGATCTTGGAGTTGCAAAGAGTCGGACACAACTTAGTGACTAAACAGCAGCAGTGGGTCACTGAGAGGATTAAGTGAGAAGGTGCATTGAAAGGATTTAGCTCAGGGCTCATAAACTTCTGTAACTCTTTGTGGCAACTGCTATTATTATCATTCACCATGTATTGGCACTCCCATTGTCGCGCTGTGCCCTCCCACCCACAGCCCTTTTAACTGGAGATTTCTATGGCACAGCAGCAATTTCACTCTAGGATTTCTTATATCTAGTATTGGATTATGGAAAATAAAGGCAGAAGTTTTCTGTTACCATGTTCTGGCACATCGGTTAGAGGAACATCTCTGGGAAATGTTAGTAAAATGATGACATAATGAAATTCCCCAAGACAAAGTGGTGAGACAAATACCTCATCAGAACAGAAGTGATCGGAACTCTGGGGCAAGGCTTCTGGTTTCTAGCTGTTGCCCCAATGAACTAAAAAATCCATTACATAGATTATAAGGGTAATGCCTATAGCTTCCAGAAATGTGTGAAAGAGCTGAGACAGCTTGTTGGCCCAGCAAGCTACTCACAGGCAGAAGCCTTCAGTGGGATCCTGGGACAGGCCCCGGACAGATGCTTTTCCTCTTTGTTTGGGTTAAAACAGACTAGAGTTGAACAATTCAAGGGTTAATCCGAGGATAAATTCAGTGAGCTCTCGTACCCCAGTTCTCCATTCCAAGGATTGAACCAACCTCAGAGTGTGTGGAACCAGAGTATATACTGTGGAAAAATGTCCATGTATACGTGGACTTGCACAATCCAAACCTGAGTCATTCAAGGGCTGACTGTAAACTTTTCATAATTCACTGTGGCATTTTGGGGAGACATGGGCGAAAATCCACCACTCCATGGTGCTGGGTCACTACCTACTACTATATTTATAGCTGTGTCCATATATCAACAGATGCCAATATTTCCCCCCAGTTACTGTAGTCTGGGAAGAAAACTCTTTTCACACATCATGGGTTTAAAAAATAATAATCCCCCCAATTTTTTGTTTCTTTGTTTGTTTTTTCAACTTCAAGTCCCAGGTCGTTTCATGAAGGCCATTCAGAGTCCAAGCAGGAAGTCTGTTTATCAGTTACCCAGAGCCAGCTAAAGCTCTGGTTTCAAAGACCAATTTGTCCGGCAGGGCTGTCTTCACTCTCAAGCACAAGAGACTGTTCTTATCCTGGCATTTCAGGCCATGAAACCTGACTTGCCGTTCCAGAAGACCACTTCTGGCTACCTGCCCCAACACCACCCAGCCTCACCTGCAGGGCCCACCTCTAGGGAGGTTCCCTCTTAGGCCATGTGATCATTTTTAATTAAGGATTTCTAAAGCAATAAACATTAACTTTAAGATCTTTACAGAAAAAGAAGGTCGAACAACAACACAGCATACAGCCCTTTGGGTATTTTGAAAATCATGCTGAGATAACAGATCATTTGCAACTTTTCAAAATGATATTCCAACCACCCTTATAATTAACAAGGTTAAAAACTAAGAAATGAAGAGTAAAATTCCAACTGAGTGGAAATGTGAGGCTGTTTCATTATTTTAATGGTGTTTGAATTCACTGATTTCCAAACCCCTAAGATGCTTTACTAAATCAAATTCTTTTTGTTTTTAAGTTATGAATCATTGCTTTCTCTACATATAAGAAAGTTCTGTTGGCCAATTTGCAGATGGACTAGCCCATCTATAATGGCCCTTGCTCTATGCAAAAAAGACTCCTGTGGCTCAGTCACGCCTTCCATCATTTTTCTGGGGGCTGAGATGGAATGATAGGGAGACAGACCCTCGCCTCTCTGGAACCTCTTTTTAGAGAGTAATAGGCAGTGAAGTCATAGGCTCGTGCCTTCCCTGAGGAGGCGGACTAGAGTATACCAGACTAGAACCAAGTCCACACCCATAAGGACACGTGACATTCTCTAAGGAGCAGAGCTAACCATTGGCAGGGATGAGCAAAACTAGACTAGGTAGGGAATGGCTTCATGGCAAGCGTGTTTGTGGGACCCACCCGTGTGTAACAAGAACTGTTATTTCTCAGCAATGCTCTTCCATGAGCAGACTCATCACCACAGTAGCAGCATGTAGACACGCTTAAATGTTAGACATGTGAGGGCACCTGGATTTAATGCTGTAGAAATGGACATAAAGCATAAAACCATGTAAAATATTCTTCATCAGTGACACAAAAGAGAAATCACAAAAAAAGGAAAGAAAAATCTGAACAGCTGGTAAATACAAGAAGTCACACTTGACCTCCTTATTAATGAAACAAAGTAAAATGAAACCCAAAAAAGCTACTTTTGTCTATTATATTGTAAATATTTGAAAATAACAGAATAATTATTAAAGCACCTACTATGCGCTGGGCCCTATTGTGATCAAAACTCGTAATCCTCACAATAGCTTATGAATCAGATGCTAGTTCCAGTACATTTTACAGTTGAGAAAACTGAGGAAAACAGATTTTACGTTTCTTAACCATAGCTAGGGCTTCCCTGGTGGTTCAGATGGGAAAGAGTCTGCCTGCAATACAGGAGGCCAGTGTATCATCTCTGGGTCAGGAAGATTCCCTGGAGAAAGGAATGGCAACCCACTCCAGTATTCTTCCCTGGGAAATCCCATGGACAGAGGAGCCTGGAGGGCTATAGCCCATGGGGTTGCAAAGAGTCGTACATGACTGAGCAATTAACACTAACAACCATAGGTGACATAGCAAGAAAGTGTTAGAGCCAGGACTAAATACTGAACACTGGCAAGGATGTGGAGAAACGGGATATTTACATATTGCTAATGGGAAATGAAATTGGCGCAGACATTCTAGAATGTAATCTAGAAATGCATCGTAGAGTTGGGGATGCTTCACCCTATCACCTAGCAATTCCACTCCTAGATGTGTCCCCACAGAAACCTTCACACAGATCCACCGTGAGATACAGACATATTAGACACTCATTGCAGCTCTGTTTGTGGGTATTCATAGCTAAGGAAATGGATACATGTAATATACTTAGTATAAGTGCATAACAGAATGGTACATCTTGGTCAGAAATAATGAGAAGGATAGATTTCAAAATATGATTTTAAGCAAACAAAAGTAAGATTTATAGCACAAAACTGTTTATGTAATCTTTTTAGTATAAACAACACACTTTTAAGGCTATTGCTTGTAAATAAGCAAATGAAAGTTGGGTCACAATGCTAGGCAAAATTATGACCTCCAGAAAAAGTTTACCCCTAATTTCCAGATCCTCAAATATGTTAATTTACATGGCAAAAGGGAGTTTACAGGTGTAAGTAGTTAGTAAGCATTTGACCTTAAAATAAGGAGATTATCCTGCATGGTTAGGGAGGGTCAATGTCCCCTAAGAACAGAAGGGAAAACAGAAGAGGAAGCTGGAGAGATTCCAATAGAAAAATTCTAAGTACAAGGAGGATTCAACACACCACTGCTAGCTCTGAAGACCAAGGAGACTCTGAGCCAAGGAGCAGACGGTTTCTAGATGCAGAGAATGACCCCGTCAACAGCCAGCAAAGAACTCTATGCATGCAACAACCCGAACGAGCTAAAAAACAGATTTCCCCTCACCTTGGAGCCCCCAGATAAGAACCAAGACCAACCAACACCTTGATTTCAACCACGTGAACCCTGAGCAGAGAACCAGCTGACACTGCTGAATTTTGACCTACAGAAACTGAGATAAGAAGTTTGTGTCAACTTAAAGCTACCAAAAGGGAAAGGTGAAGGGGGAGGGGAATAAATTAAGAGTTTGGGATCAGCATATATGCCTTACACATATAAAATAGAAAATCAACAAGGACCTGCTATATAGCATAGGGAACTCTGTATGCAAAAAGAATCTGGAAAAGAAGGTGGAGAAGTATATGTATAACTGAAACACTGTGCTGTGCGCCTGAAACCGACATAGTGTTACAAATCAATTTAAATTGCTTTTAAATTAAAAATAAGTAAAACAAGCTTGTCTTATTTAGAACCCTATGTTTGCGTAACTTATTCAGGCAGCAATAGGAAACTAATTCACTGAGAATATATGTGAAACCCACAAGAGCTGGAGCCTGTAGAATGAAGGACAGAGACATAAAGAGCGGGGACGGAGCAGCAACAATGAAAATCGAATGATGGAGGCTTCTGTGTGGGCTGATTTCAGTAGCGTGCACCGAGGACGTGCACTGAGGATGCTGTTGGACACAGTTCTGTGAGCCTGAGGGCAAAACCCCTCTGCAGAAGAAACACTTGGTAACTCTCTGTTCAGAACGTTTCAAGCACAGTCTGTTCTCGGCGAGCCACAGTTCTGCATGGAAGAGGCAAGCTGCGCAGCACTGTCTGGACAGGCCTGACCTTCTCAGTCTTTAGGACAGAGGGGTTTGCTTCTGTCAGAAGTGGTCTTTCCCAGCCGTGCTGGGGGAAAGCCGAGCAGGCAGAGCTGAGGTCTCAGGCCCATGGAGAGCTTTCCTCGCTGGCCTCTGCCCATCTTCTCTGGGTCTCCAGTTTCATTCCGGCTCCTTCCTTCTGCACTTTGAATTTCACATCAGCCTACCTCATCAATTCTCCTGCCAACTGCGTTCCTTTTTCTAGCATTACCCTCAACCACATGCAATGTGAGAAACCCCTTTCTTGGACTTACAGATAGGCGGCCTATCTCTGCGTCAAATAAATGTGGAGAATTTGAGCGGGTCTTGAGTAACTTAGAGTCAAGGCCTCTGTGTGTCACGGCTTATAAAATTTAATCTGCCAGAAGTTTCTAGCAAGATATCAATTACTGTCCCTACAGTGAGAAAAGGACCTGATGTTTCTTGAACCACAGCTTTGCACACGAGCATTTGAGCACACGCATACGAATATATACGCCCAGACCCGCCATGGCTATCCAAAAGCCCAAGGGAGGGGAGAGTTCTGTTTTGGGTTTCCAGACTCCCCAGGGGAAATCTCCTTCCCTGTCACTCGTAGGATCACTTTCCTCTGTCAGTTCCAGGAAAATACTACAAGCTCTGAGCGTTCAGTTGATTCGTGCCCCATCCCAGGTGGAGAAAAGCTACCCCGCACACCCATCTGATCACATCCGTGACAGTAATTATCCAGGAATCAGACATGGAGTCATTACCAGTGAAAGAATTATAACTGGAAACAGTTAGTGTCCAATAATGAAGTTAATGGGAGGTAATATGACAGTCATTAGACTGACACAGCTCTCTTCATTGTTGAAGAAAGAGGAACAGTCATCGGAGGCTGGCAGTGGACAGGCAGGATTCATCTCGGTCAGTGTTTACGACACATCGCCGAGACTCTGTTCTTGTGGTCTCAGGAATGGGCCGATTACGATTAGAGGGGTTATATTTCTTGCTGGAAGTCAGCAAGGGTTGTTCAAAGGAGAGTTCCCCACACTTCAGCAATACTGACAGTTTTGCAATTCTCAGACCACAAGATGACCTACACAAGGCTCTGTTTTCACCCAAGCTGTTCCCTCTGCCCACATTTCTTTCATCTATAAAATTCCTGTACTTCCTTTTATGCCTAACTCAAGTATTACTTCCAGAAAACCTTCATGATAAGTCTTCCAGGAGGGCCTAGCCTCCCCCATCTTGATGTGCCCCGGTGCCTTACTGAGAGCTGTTGGCCTCCCAGCGTTGCATTCCACTGGTGTGTTGACACGTCTCTGTTCCCTGTTGCGCTGAGAATGCCTCAGAGGCAAGAGCTGTGTGTTTCACATCATCAGCACCCCGAAGAGAACCTCTGGGTTCACCAACATCTGATGAAAGAAGAAAGGGAGGAAGGTGGGAGAATGGGGTGAAGGGAGGAGAGAAAGGAAGGGAGGAGGGAAGGATGGTAGGAGAAGACGAGAGAGAGGAAAGAACCAGCTTTCTAATTCAAACTCTGCAGTGTAACCAACAGCAAACCGTATAATCCACCCAGCCCTAAATGTCTTCACAGTCCAGATGAGAGGATCTTCCTTACTGCTTCTGACTTCGTGGCTGGGAGGTAGATAAAGGAGATAAAGTGGATATAAGACAGCACTTTGGGCTAAGATGAAAGCATTATAAGTACAAAGGATTTTTATCTCCACATTGCCCTGGATAGACAGCACATCTTTTTGGTCTTGGATAAAAATACCCTTCGGTGTGATTCCACGCCTCCCTGTGTGCACCTGTGTACATGCATTGATGGTGCTGAGAACAAACAAATCCAGTTTGACTCAGCAGAAAGAGCTGGAGCTGTGTGAGTAACCGATGATACTCTGGTGCCTGCAGAGTTTTCTTTCCCTTTAGCTTCGTTCACTGTGGTTGGCACAAAGTGAATATCTTTAAGGAAAAACTTCGAATTAATGGTTTAAAAAAAAAATACCTTTGCTAAGACAGAGAAGAAGAGAAAAATAATGAAGGGTAGTCATGCTTCCCCTTCATAGCGCTGCTCTTGGAGGGATGTGCACCCCCATCACCGCCACGAAATAAAACCTCATTTTCCGGATCATCCATGTGCCCTGGGCATTGAAGCCAGAGTTCCCCTGGAAGGAGCCGGGAGAGAGGAGCCTCCAAACGAGGGGGCCTGAAGTGGAGGAATCAGGGATGGAGAGCTTCCCGTCCTCTGGACCCCACCCCTTCCCCTCTTCTAACTGCCAGGCCAGAGAGAGGATGAAAAGAGATGCACACTGAACTGGCGGAGCTAAGGATGCACCACAGCTCGGAATTTGAAAAGGAGAGACTAAGGTCCTGCTTGAACATCAGCAGAGCTTACACGTTAGAGTCTTTGGGGGGGGGAGGAGGATGAATAGGATGAGTGTGTGTGCATGTATGCACACATGCGTGTATATATATATATATATATAGAGAGAGAGAGAGAGAGAGACTTTAAGGAATTGGCTTCCACAACTATGGAGGCTGAGACACCCCAGTATCTCCAGCTGGTGGGCTGGACACCTAGAATAGCAGGTATAGGATGATAGTGTAGTTCCAGCCTAGATCTGACGTCCTGAGAACCAGGAGAGCTCATGGTACAAACTCCAGTTCAAAGCCCAGCTAGCTCAAGACCCAGGAAGAGCCAGTGTTTCAGTTTGAGTCTGCAAGCTAAAAAGACCAATGACCCAGCTCCTCGTTCAGGAGAAATTCCCTCCTATTCAGTCTTCTTGTTCTATGCAGGTGTTCAGCTGAGAGGAGAAGCCCACCCAACCTTAGGGGAGGCAAGCTGCTTTAATAAGTCTACCAACTCAAATGTGAGTTTCATCCATAAACACCCTCACAGACACGCATAATAAACACCAAATGTCTGCGTAGCCCATGGTCCAATCAACTTGACAAACAAAATTAACATCGCAGGTTACAGCTCTCACCTTCTAGCCCCCCTGCTATGGGGTATCCCATGGGTGGGCTTCCCAAGACCCGGAGGTGTAGCACTCTCATGGCGTCTCCTCTGGAACGTCACTAAGGCGCAAGCCTGCCCCTGAGCAAAGCCTTGCTGCTGCCGCGGTGCTATTCGGACGCTCTCTTCACTGAGCGCGCCCTTTGAAGGTGGGGGCCGTGTCCCTTTCATCTTTATGCTGCCCCATTTCTCTTTATGCCTCAGAGCACCCAGAAAGAGGCTGGCACACACGAGGCGCTGTTTTCACACCTAACGCTCACTTCTTTTCATGCCCCCGGCGCTACAACCAAGTCACCCATAGCTATTTCTTGGGCACGTTTCCTACTTTTATACGTCTTTGCTTTTCCCCTAGTTGTTCCCTGGGCCTGGAATGTCCTCCTCAGTTCTTTTCTTTCAGACCAGCTAAAATGCCACCTGCTGATTATGTGCGTGTGTGTGTGTGTGTATGCGTGTGTGTGTATGCATGTGTGTGTGTGTGCGCGTGTATGCATGTGCATGTGTATGTGTGTGTGTGTGTGCACTCAGTTGCTCAGTCGTGTTCAACTCTGCGACCCCCTGGACTGGAGCCCACTAGGTTCCTCAGTCCATGACATTTTCCAGGCAAGAACAACAAAGCAGGTTGCCATTTGCTAGTCCAGGGGATCTTCCTGACCCAGGGACTGAAACCCTGTCACCTCCATTTCCTGAGTTTGCAGGCAGACTCTTTACCACTGAGCCGCCTGGAATGCCCACCTGGCAGCATGTGAAGTTGCTCAGTCAGGTCCGACTCTTTGCAACCCCATGGACTGTAGCCCACCAGGCTCCTCCATCCATGGGATTTTCCAGGCAAGAGTACTGGTGTGGGGTGCCATTTCCTTCTCCAGAGGATCTTCTCGAACCAGGGTTCGAACCCGGGTCTCCCGCGTTATAGGCAGATGCTTTACCCTCTAAGTGGATTTCCCTGGTAGCTATAATGCCGTCTGTTTAAATTCATCCTGTGAGCCACCAGCCCGGTGGTGGTGATAGTTAATTTTAGGTGTCAGCTTGACTGAGCAAAGGGATGCCTGGATCGTGGGTGAAACATTATTTCTGGGTGTGACCCTGAAGGTATTTCCAGATGAGATTAGCAGTTGAATCAGTAGACCGAATGGAAATCGATCTCACCAGTGTGGGTGAGCATCATCCGATGTGTCGGGGACAAAATGGAACAAAAAAGCAGAGAAACAATGAATACTCTCTGCTTGGGCCGGAACAGCCATCTTTTCCTGCCGCTGGACATCGGAGCTCCTGGTTCTCGGGGCCTTTAGACTCAGACTGAGACTTCCACCAGGGACCCTCCTGCTCAGGCCTTCAGTCTTCAGCTGGAACTACACCCTGGATCTCCTGGGCCTCTAGCTTGCAGACAGCAGATGGTGGAACTTCAGCTTCCCTGGCCATGCGATCCAGCCCCCACACCACCCCCCGCTACATGGCTGCCTACGTGCGTCCTCTGGTTCTGTTTCTTGAGCACCTGAGAAAGACAGTGGTACAACAGGATGCCATCAGACGTAGTGGCAGCTTCCGTGCTGAGGCTTAGGGGTGCCCGGGACGAGATTCAGCCTCTCACACTGGGCTGTGTGAGCTAGACTGCAATCCTGAAGACTTTGCATTCCTCTCTGCCTGATCAGCCTGTTAGTCTTAGGTAAACAAATGTTGGAGAAGACTCTTGAGAGTCCCTTGAACTTCAAGGAGATCCAGCCAATCCATCCTAAAGGAAATCAGTCTTGAGTATTCATTGGAAGGACTGATGTTGAAGCTGAAGCTCCAATACTTTGGCCACCTGGTGTGAAGAACTGACTCATTTGAAAAGACCCTGATGGTGGGAAAGATTGAAGGCAGGAGGAGAAGGGGATGACAGCGGATGAGATGGTTGGATGGCATCACCGACTCAATGGACATGAGTTTGAGTAAACTCCGGGAGTTGGTGATGAACAGGGAGGCCTGCCGTGCTACAGTCCATGGGGTCATAAAGAGTTGAGCACGACTGAGCAACTGAACTGAACTGATACAAATGTCCTTCTATTCTCCCTGGGTTCCAAGTATACAAATACTCCAGGACCTAGAGCCTCCCCTTGAATGCCAGCTTCAACCAATCAGTGGGGATATAGACCAGGCAAGACCAGGGGGCAGAGTGTGAAGCAGAAACCTATTCCCTTGACACCAACATAAAGCCTCTAAAAGCAGAAAACAAAAGCAAATACACCCTGTTTTTCTTCTATTTCAGCTCTAGGGGATTCTTAAGTTATATCACTGTAAGCTTCACAAAACTGATTAGGTCAAGGCCAGTGATGGGCCCTGCGTCTTCAAATTTCACAGGGCTAAGACAGTTCTACAAAGTGGTGGTGTGGACCTGGTCCAGCCCTGGCAATAGACACTCTTTAAGTGCATGGGTGAATAGATGATGATGTTAACTTTCCAGAGGCCTAGAGACTCTCAGGCACAGGTGTGTGAGCTATGGCAGTGGAAGGGCCTGGTTTTGGAGCAGTGTTAATGACCCCAATGTAAATAGTATCTTGTTCAGTCCTCATCTCTGCAAAATTGCAAAAGATAACCTTAAGTAACCGCCTTTCATACCAAACCATTTACCAACATGACTTTATTAGCAGCCACAGATGTGATTCTAGGCAATAGCTTCCTCCTTGAGGATGACTGGTATTTGTGACCCCAGCTCTGACTATGCTGCCTGCTCAGGCCGTTGAACAGGAAATTGGAACTGGCTTGAGACACCTTGTTGGCAATGACGCGAGTATTAATTGTAAGTAATTTGGAAAATGTCTTGGTGACTGTGCATGCATTGAGTGGAACCAATTAAACTGGGGAAACCAGGCGTTAAGAGGCCAGGCTGCCGCTTTGCAGAGGGCTCCAGTGCGAAAGGACCTGGGATCTGCACAGCCAGCACCTGCGTGAGCAGGCAGCGTCCTCTCCCTGAGGCTGCCTGGAGCTGAGCTCGTAACACCAAGCAGAAGGGAATGAAGCATGGAACAGAGGCTGAGAGAAGAAGAAAGAAAGCCCCCATCATTTTTGCAAAATTAAGCACACTTCTAAGAGTATTAAGGCTGTTGCTAACTATCACCTGACATTAATATACAGAGGCTGATAATGGGAAAGGGTTGATGATCTCTTAGACTAAATCAGCACATACTTAAGCAAGACACTTAAAGTAAAGGCAATTAGCAAATCAGGTCAAAAGCAGAGGTCTCCAGTCTAAGCCATGCCAGAATTTTTCAGCCTAGTTTAGGATCTCCTAGGTTCCCTAGTGGAAAAAGCAGGTGTTCAATAGGTAAACTTTCCTTCAGTGCTATTACAAATATAGTAATCTTACTACGTTCACTCTTGACCTCGCCAAATCTCCAAACCTCTAAGAAACTCTATTTTAACTGAATTCCTACTTCCTATACATTTTATGGCGTATTTTTGGTATACATAAACTTGCGTCATGTTTTGACATCTGTTTTATCTCTATAGCTCATGTGTCTTTGGTTTTCTTTTCTAGTTGTCTTTCTAGTTTATGTTTCCCATAATAAGGATCTACAAACGTTTTCTCAAACAGGCCAGTTAGTAAGTATTTTGGACTTGGCAGATCATACGGTTTCTGTGGCAGCCTCTCAGCTCTGCCATCGTAGCACAAAGGTAGCCATAGACAATACATCAACAGATAAACATGGCTGGATTTCCGTTAATCTTCATTTATCAGAAGAGGTGGGTGCAGACTTGGCTTGCAGGCGGTAGTATGCCAATCTCTGTCCTGTGGGAACTGAATGAGAAAGAAACTTCCCCTGAAGGTTAAGCCCATACGACCGCTGTAGATTTTCACATGAAGGAACACATTCCCTGCCACGACGAGAATTCAACAGAGATAGACAGCCACTTAAACTCTAACCCTAAAGACAAAGCTGGCCCAGAGCAGTTCTGTGACAACTGAAGTCCGCTCCAATCACTTTCGTGCTCAGAACCGCGAATCACTTAGAGGAAAAGGTAAGGAGGGTCAACACCATCCGGACTCTCCCATCAACCCTCTGATGTCATTTCCTTCCAGCCACTGGCCTCTAATTCTTCCGGGAAGCAGGAAGACTTCTGCTTGGGATCTTCACACTTATAGTCCCCTCTGACTGGAATGTTCTTTATCCAGAAATGTATATGGCTCACTTGCTCACTTCCTTCAGATCTTCACTCACAAGCGACCTTGCAGTAAACCCTCCTGTTACCTGGCATCTCGTCCCCCTCTCTGCTTAGCGCTCACCGCTCCCCAGCGTTATGTATGCAAGCGCTTACTTGGTACCCATTGCTGCGTCCTGCACACTCTAAACCGTAGGCTCCTCAAGGGCAGCTAGCTTCGCTTACTGGGTGAGCAAATGCATCCCTATGGCCCAGAACACTGTTCAGAACATAATCAATAAATATTTGTTAAATGAATGTATCCTGGCTCATAACCCTGAGAAGTTCCTCATTAAACGGAGGCATTCTCAGTTAAATGGGTTTTCTCTTTTCTCCGAGTATACATCTCTTTACCCACTTTCCACCACCCTCAGCATCTACCTGCCTGGGAGAGATTAGAAACTGCCGTAGAATGAATGTAAAGGAAAAACACTGAGGCGATATCAACTTTGCAAAGCAAAATGTAGATTGCTGGGACTCTGCAAGGGCTGGCAAGCCAGGTCACTGTCTCGAGGAAGGAGGGTCCCTGGCATCTCTGTATCCGCCCAGCGCACCGGAGGGTCTCAGTCAATAGAGCCGTTTTCCCTAGGTGTGGGGGCCTGTTCTGGGAAGAAGATGCAGTGGCAGATGAGGAGGAAGAAAAGTCCCAGCCCCCTCCCTGTCAAAAGCAGAGGTCTCCAGTCTAAGCCATGCCAGAATTTTTCAGCCTAGTTTAGGATCTCCTAGGTTCCCTAGTGGAAAAAGCAGGTGTTCAATAGGTAAACTTTCCTTCAGTGCTATTACAAATATAGTAATCTTACTACGTTCACTCTTGACCTCGCCAAATCTCCAAACCTCTAAGAAACTCTATTTTAACTGAATTCCTACTTCCTATACATTTTATGGCGTATTTTTGGTATACATAAACTTGCGTCATGTTTTGACATCTGTTTTATCTCTATAGCTCATGTGTCTTTGGTTTTCTTTTCTAGTTGTCTTTCTAGTTTATGTTTCCCATAATAAGGATCTACAAACGTTTTCTCAAACAGGCCAGTTAGTAAGTATTTTGGACTTGGCAGATCATACGGTTTCTGTGGCAGCCTCTCAGCTCTGCCATCGTAGCACAAAGGTAGCCATAGACAATACATCAACAGATAAACATGGCTGGATTTCCGTTAATCTTCATTTATCAGAAGAGGTGGGTGCAGACTTGGCTTGCAGGCGGTAGTATGCCAATCTCTGTCCTGTGGGAACTGAATGAGAAAGAAACTTCCCCTGAAGGTTAAGCCCATACGACCGCTGTAGATTTTCACATGAAGGAACACATTCCCTGCCACGACGAGAATTCAAGCAGAGATAGACAGCCACTTAAACTCTAACCCTAAAGACAAAGCTGGCCCAGAGCAGTTCTGTGACAACTGAAGTCCGCTCCAATCACTTTCGTGCTCAGAACCGCGAATCACTTAGAGGAAAAGGTAAGGAGGGTCAACACCATCCGGACTCTCCCATCAACCCTCTGATGTCATTTCCTTCCAGCCACTGGCCTCTAATTCTTCCGGGAAGCAGGAAGACTTCTGCTTGGGATCTTCACACTTATAGTCCCCTCTGACTGGAATGTTCTTTATCCAGAAATGTATATGGCTCACTTGCTCACTTCCTTCAGATCTTCACTCACAAGCGACCTTGCAGTAAACCCTCCTGTTACCTGGCATCTCGTCCCCCTCTCTGCTTAGCGCTCACCGCTCCCCAGCGTTATGTATGCAAGCGCTTACTTGGTACCCATTGCTGCGTCCTGCACACTCTAAACCGTAGGCTCCTCAAGGGCAGCTAGCTTCGCTTACTGGGTGAGCAAATGCATCCCTATGGCCCAGAACACTGTTCAGAACATAATCAATAAATATTTGTTAAATGAATGTATCCTGGCTCATAACCCTGAGAAGTTCCTCATTAAACGGAGGCATTCTCAGTTAAATGGGTTTTCTCTTTTCTCCGAGTATACATCTCTTTACCCACTTTCCACCACCCTCAGCATCTACCTGCCTGGGAGAGATTAGAAACTGCCGTAGAATGAATGTAAAGGAAAAACACTGAGGCGATATCAACTTTGCAAAGCAAAATGTAGATTGCTGGGACTCTGCAAGGGCTGGCAAGCCAGGTCACTGTCTCGAGGAAGGAGGGTCCCTGGCATCTCTGTATCCGCCCAGCGCACCGGAGGGTCTCAGTCAATAGAGCCGTTTTCCCTAGGTGTGGGGGCCTGTTCTGGGAAGAAGATGCAGTGGCAGATGAGGAGGAAGAAAAGTCCCAGCCCCCTCCCCAGGGGCCTCCTGGAGGTGATGGGAAGGGAGGGTGGGGCACGGAGAACCGCACCGACACCTCACAAGCGCTCTCTGAAGAACCATTCATCCTGACGCCTTCGGGGACTCTGGGAAGAATCTCACTGACAGGCAGCCTCCCTGGGCCTTTTTGTTGTCTTTTCTCGTGTTCAGCTCTTTGTGACCCTACAGACAGAAGCCCTCCAGGCTCCTCTGTCCATGGGATTTCCCAGGCAAGAATGCTGGACTCGGTTGCTATTTCCTTCTCCAGAGAATCTTCTAGACCCAGGGATTGAACCCAAATCTCCTGCACTGGCATGCATATTCTTCATCACTGAGCCACCACGGAAGTCCAGCTCGGGCCTCGCAGAGCTCATTCTTGGAGTGTGGTCAGGCAGAGGGCAGCCTCGGTGATTAGGCTGACCGAACCTGCGCATGTTCCTGGGTATGGCTGCTGGGTTGAGAGTCACTGGGTCCGCCAGGGTATTACAACATGACCCCACAGTGGGCCTTGGCAGTGAACCTTCTGTCCAGCAGGCCAGCTAGAGACACAGCACAGAGCTCAGGGGCACCACGCCGGTGGGAGCTCCGTTGGAAGTGGCGGCTAGGCCATGACAAATGACTCCCCAGGGGCGTCAGCCACCCACTTCAGCATCGGAAGCAGATGAGGGACGCTAACCCACTGACTCAGCAGACAGAGGGGCTGGCAGCCAGTACTGGCAGGAGGAACTCGCAGGAGGGCTGGGGAATCATTCCTCCCTGCTATGGACCTTGGTTAGATTCTGTCAGTCTTGTTTCTGCTTCTTGAGCACATGGGGAAAATAGTGTTCACTAGCCTCCCTTGCAGTTAGGCTGAAACACTGTGACGAGGTTCTGGTAAATGGAATGTGCATGGTAACAGTGTCTACCATGCAAAATTCCTTTATATATTCTCTTCCTCGGAAAAGCACTGCAGTCATTGAGAAATTGAGAGAGAGACTGACAAAGAAAAAGAGAGAGAGAGAGAGAGATGTCTTGAAGATAAAAATAGATGAAAGGAGCCTGGATTCTAGGTCATCACTTAGAAAAAAGCCATACTCCCTACATGCACCATGACATGAAAGAGAAATAACCCTTTTTTCATGTTATGCCACTGAGATTTTAGAGAGTTGTTTGTTATAGAAGTTAGCATTATTTATCCTGACTAATACATATATCCAATGCGAAACCACACACCCCTTCCTGTATGGCCAAAGGCCAAAGAAAGAGGTTGTATGAAATATCACACTTTTTTTTCCCCTAGAGAGAGATAGAGCATTACCTCAAGGCATTATTAAACTTTTTAACTTTTAAAATTGACTAAGGTTATATTAGACTGGACATTGCATTAATTTATTTTCCTGCTAAGTGGAAGCTTAAGAGAAAGACCAAGTTAATTATAGGCAAAAGTAAAATCTCAGACTTTATTCTTTTGCACATTTGCATTAGGATGGAAGTTAAATTTGCAATCCCATTACAAACAATTTGGGAGAAAGGTTTGAACAATAATTCTAAGATTCTAATTCTAGCTTCTGCAATTCCAGTAAGTGAAAGTAAGACTTGGGGATGAGGAGCTCAGAGGGAGAAGCACATAAAGACTTCACAACAAGAGCGTGCAGTTCAGTCAACACGTCTTGACTTTTTCTCAGCCTCCTATGAACCTGTGACCTTGAGAAAGTCACTTAATGAATTTGAGCCCCATTTTCCTCACCTTAAATGGAGGGATACCACCTTTGCTGCAACAACTAGGTCTTATATGGTCTACAGATCACCTATCCCAGCGCCTGACACTGCATACTTGCTGTGTCGATGATTAGCAGCTAAAATAATCAGTAAACTCAACAAAGAGGGAAGTCTGAGAGAATTCACGAAGTATAGAGTTGAAGGCAATGGCACCTCACTCCAGTACTCTTGCCTGGAAAATCCCATGGACAGAGGAGCCTGGTGGGCTGCAGTCCATCGGGTCGCTAAGAGTCGGACATGACTGAAGCGACTTAGCAGCAGCATGGAGTTGAAAGGAAACTTCTACCTCTTGAAAGGATGCTGTATTTTTCAGCACTTGAGAAGAAAGTTCTCTCCTCTCTAGTCTACCTGCCTTTTTCTGTCTCTATCTTCCTTTCTCTCAGAAATATATACTTGTTCTCCTTATAACAATTTTATTTGGATTCAAATGTGCAATTGAAATATTCTGCACAAATATCTGGTCCAAAGTTTGGAATGCCACAAAGTCGCAATTTGACATGCTGCCTCTTTCCAAATAGCCATTTGAGACAGTTTTTTGATACCCCAGGGGGATTCCCTCTTTAATAGAAAACAGGTCTATTTCCCCCGAGAAGGAATATGACCCCACCTCACCCTTGAAGAGACTGCTATCTCTAAAGACTTATATGCAGAGCCTGGACGACCACCCGTGTAGGATGTTGGGAGAGGGAAAATCATACATTTTTTTCTGACTGCCTTTGATCTGCCCAGCTGTGAGAATTACCTCTTGCTTCCTGCAGACCCAGCACAACTGGTCTCTGAAACAGAGAGCCACTCTGGAATTCTGCAGGCGCCCACTCCTTATGTAAATGGTGCCCACTGTGTCTATGTAGACTCTGCCACCAGGGATCCGCTGGGCACTGGGCTGTAGCCTTCAGACTGGCCCTGCTGCTGCTACTGCTAAGTTGCTTCAGTCGTGTCTGACTCTGTGCGACCCCATAGACAGTAGCCCAACACACTTCCTCGTCCCTGGGATTCTCTAGGCAAAAACACTGGAGTGGGTTGCCATTTCCTTCTCCAATGCATGAAAGTGAAAAGGGAAAGTGAAGTCGCTCAGTCATGTCCAACCCCCAGAGACCCCATGGACTGCAGCCCAGCAAGCTCCTCCGTCCATGGGATTTTCCAGGCAAGAGTACTGGAGTGGGGTGCCATTGCCTTCTCTGCAGACTGTCCCTACCAGGTGCAAACACTACCAACGTGCCCTTGTCACTGTTTATGTCATTTTCAACTCCCCTTCGAAGCTCAGTTCTTAGCCCAGTTTCCCAAAAATTCTGACCCTTTAGTTTAGCAGTTTTCCTAGAGACAGACTTAACTTTTCAGCCCCAACATGAACTTGGATAGATCTTGAAAACAATGTAAAAATCTCAAATACAAAATATATATATATATTGCCTAAGGCCATTGTACCACTGCATATCCCCGTGTTTGGAGTTTAATCCAGCCTAGACCCACCCAGAGTTCTGATTCTTCTACCTCCTGGCCTGTGCTCTCTGATCACGTCTTTTCCTGACAAGACCAACAGCGTGCTCCTCCACTGCGAGGAGAGGGCTGTTGAGCAGCTGAACTTGCAAGATATGAGGCAAACGCTTTCATCAGTGAGTTGGGGCTTCTCAGTCTTCTCGAGTACATTGCACCCTTTCCAATATCTAAAATTAACATCCACATGATAGTGCTTGAGTATTTTGCTGATTAAAAAATACAGAATAACAAGAAGTTGCTATGAACTTTATTATGTCTTTAAATGATTTTTACTTTATTAATCCCAATAGCATTGGACTTCCCTGGTGGCCCAGACAGTAAAGAATCTGTCTGCAATGTAGGAGATCTGGGTTTGATCCCTGGGTTGGAAAGATCCCCTGGAGAAGGTCCATGAGCTATGGTCCACTCTAGCATTCTTGCCTGGGAAATCCCATGGACAGAGGAGCCTGGTGGGCTACAGTCTATAGGGTCACAAAAGAGTTGAACATGACTTAGCAACTAAACAGCAACAAATAAACGATTTTTAGCATACTAAATCTAGATTAATCTTTGCCTCCACCATGTAGCCATAGCTAGCAGGTAGATTCTTTACTCCTTAAGGTTGAATTCCCTGGTGGCTCAGATGGTAAAGAATCCGCCTGTAATGTGGGGACCTGGGTTTGATCCCTAGGTTGAGAAGATCCCCTGGAGGAGGTCATGACAACCCACTCCAGTATTCTTGCCTGGAGAATTCCCATGGACAAAAGAGCCTGGCGAGCTATGGTCCCATTAGGGTTGCAAAGAGACACAGCTGAGTGACCAAGCACAGCATAGCAAGGCGGGGGATCAGATGCATGGTGATCTTCAAATTTTTTTTCCACCATCTTATACTTGACATCTGACAATTCCTTGCATATTCCCAGGTGGTACAGTTTCCTCCTCACCAATTCACTTTGCCCTTTTCTCTTTCTTTCCTTGGGAAACCATGTAAAAATGCCAGCAAGTGTGGCATTAAGGCAGAGATCACCTAAATTATAGTAATTCAATCTATAGAAAATAACGGATTTATTATTTACAAGTATTGGCATTTTCATTATTATTTCAAAGGAATTATATACTTCTCAAGTGACTGAAGCACACCAGGATACCACAATAGGCCAGAAACCACTGGAGAGAGAGTTTCTATGCTAGTTTGAAAGCGGTGTAGAAGATAAAGATCAGGTGTTCCTTTTGCCAGGCAGTTTACGTACATTGTTTAAGTTAATAATTTCGTTAAGGAGCTTTTTCCAGAAAGGAAATTGGAACAGAGGAACGCTAACTATCCAGCTTCAAATTTTAGGGCATGTAAGTGGTTTCAAACTCAGTTTTGTTACCAAAACCCTGGCAGTTCACCATGTTTCTTGATTATCTGTTTTTCTAGAGCAGTCCTAAAGGAAATGGAATTTTGACCACTGCTAAATTACTTTATTTTTGCCACTGCTCTCATTATCAAAATAGAAGGCTCAGGGAGGTCAGCTATAAAGATTTTGCCACTGGTGAGAGTTTTTCTGAAACAGATTTGGGTTCCAACTGGGCCACTCAGGAGGTCCATGTGTTTCTCTGCTTGTTTATTTCAATAACTTCAGTGCAGTAGATGTACCGATTAAGATCTTAGACTCTAGAGTTGGACTGCCTGAATTCAAGTCCTGACATCCCTCACATTAACCGAGAAGACCTTGGCATGCCTACGTGCTCCAACGCTCAGTTCTGTTCGAATCTTTGAAATCCTTTGGACTGTAGCCTGCCAAGCTCCTCTGTCCATGGAATTTTTCAAGCAAGAATACTAGAGCGGGTATTCATTTCCTCCTCCAGGGGAATCTTCTCAACCCAGAGATCAAACTCTGGTCTCCTGCATTGCAGGCAGTCTTTACTGTCTAAGCCACCAGGGAAGCCCTTATACTGGATAACAGGTGGCGCAAATTACACACAGGGACTCGTCAGATGCTGTCTCAGGGCTGGCTGTCCATGGGCATGAGTGACACCACCTAAAGCAACTTATAGGCTCATAAAGGAGATATGGCACACCAATGAATATTCAATTTTTTATTGGTTTAACATTCGGTATGATGAATATGAGAAGGATTACCCCAGATGGAAAAGCAATTTAAGCAAAGACAGTGAATAAAAGAAAGAAAAGAGTGAGTTACGTTTGGGTGGACAGTAAATCTCTTCACAAAGTTGTCAGCATTTCTAAAGTTCTGGTAGAAATTCAAATGGGAAGTCAGAAGTAAGGAGAGTTTGGTTCCATGCTAAATTACAGAACGTAGCACACAGACACGGCCTCCGATCTGCTGACTCTGTCAATCAGTCACACATCCAATAACAATCAATCACATATCCAATAACAATCAATCACACATCCAATAACTGTAGGTCCCCCTAATCAGAGGCTCCAGGCCCCCATTATTTCTCCACGAGCATCATTCAGGTTACACCAGGAATCACCAGGAATCAGGATTTCCAGCCATGAAGAGGTTGGCCCATCAGCCGTTCACAACAGTTAGAACTCAGTTAGAACTCAGCCGCGTTCATTTCCTAAGGCTGCTGTAACAAAGTACCGCAAAGGGGGGGGAGTGCTTAGAACATTTAAGTCTTCCTTCACAGCCCTCGAGGACGGATGCTGGAGATCAAGGTGTCACCAGCCCCCTCCCCCCCACCTCAAAGGCTCTAAAGAAGATCCATCCTCGTCCCTTCCATCTCCCGGTGGCTCCGGCAGCGTCTCTCCAATCTCCGCCTCTGTCTTCACCCAGCAATCTTCCTTCCATCTCAGTGCCTGCTGTTCTTCTTATGAGGACACCAGCCGCTGGATTTAGGGGCTACTCCCAATCCAAGATGATTTCATCCACAAAGACCCTATTTGCCAATCAGATGAGATTCTAAGGTCCCAGGTAGACATGAAGATTTAGAGAACACCATCCAACCCACGACAGCAGCCGCGAGGCTAAACACGAACGAGCCACACGTCAGCGGCCGTCTCTGCGACCCCGTCCTTGAGGCCAGGCGTAGCCGCCGACCGCCCGCAGGACCCTCTCACCGCGGGCTCCGTTCTGCCAGCTTCGCCCCCTCTCGCCGGGGGTCGGGTGGTTGCATTCCAAAGGTCGCACATGGAAGGGAGAATAAAATTTATTTTGAACAGATGCTCCACCGAGCAGCAGTCTGAAGCGACAGCTTGCACCTCCCGTCTTCCCAAAGGGCCGTCCTCCACTTGCGGTAAAATACTCCGAGGGAGCCGCGAGCTAGGGAACCGTGACCTCCCGTTAGATGCGCTGGCAGGGAGACGTGACGGTGACGATAAGGAGCAGGGACGCAGCGGAGCGCGCCTCGGGGCGCCAGGCCCGTCTCTCATCAGCCGGATGACACCGGCAGAAGCGCGGAGGAAATGGATCTTTCCCACTGGTGCCTGAGCGATGGTGTTGGCCGAGGAGCAGGCGGGCGGACTGGCTCAGGAGAGAGCTGCTTCTTCGATCGATAACACACACTTGGGCATTTCGTTTTTCAAGTGTTAAAACAGGACGTTTTAAATCGCGTTCTGGATGAGTAAGACTCCCCAGAACACAAAGGCCAGCTGTTGTGTGCATTCCCCTGTGCGCATTCAGGAGAGCACACGTTCCTTCTAAGGGGTTTTTCAACACCCAGAGGGGTGTCTCATCCTCAAAAGGCTAAGCATTTAAATTTTCTCAAGGGAGCTCCTGCTCCAGATATAACATTAGTGATCAGGGAGGAGAGGTTGAATAAACTCTTCACTTTTGACTGATTTAAATTTAAGGCCAGACATCAAAGAACTGAAGTCCCCTCCTCTGCTTCATGGCAGATTTTTGCGGGGAGAGCCCTGATGTTAACGACTGAGATCCGAATGGGCAAGTTAAGTTGTTTACTCCCTAGAGCGCCTGACATTCTATAAAACAGAGAGTTCACGGAGCAGACAATTGACATTTTTGGTCTGGCTGGTCAGCATTTACTGGAACCTTTGTAGGCTGCTGCAAGGGAGGCTGGGACTGTCAATCTGTTTGCTGTGGAATTGCATGGCCTGATCTTTATCTAACAAGAATTAATAAAATGCTGGTTAATTCTATGTATTGTTTTCATGGTCTAAGAGAAAAATTGTCCTGACTTGGTATGCTCAGGTAGAAAAACAGCAAACTTGACTGAAGAGAAAGTCATTTGACTTGGTTTTGTTTGAGCTTTTACATTATCTTTAAAGAAAAACAAAACCAAGATACCCCTCCACTGCAACAAAGTGAAGAATAGGAAACAGCAAAGCATAAAATGTTTACCATCCAGCCCCTCACAGCGAAAGCTTGCAACTCATAGCGGATATTATAACAACATGAAGCTTGACTCCTCAGCCAGTTTCAAAAACTGAGCTAGTGTAGGTTAGGGGTTGAATCACAGATTAATCATAGTGGAAGTGACTGGGTTTGAATCCTGGCTTCACCACCCAGTAGCTAGTCACCCTGAGCCTCAGTCTGTCTATCTGAAGATGGGAGTAATGAAAATATGCCCTCGGATACATTGTTGTGAGGATGGTACAACATTCACTCTTTTAAGGTTCTGAATAGACCAGCACAATAGAACCGGCTCTCAATAAATGCCAATAATGTTTAAAATTCATTTCATAAAAGCACTTTCAGGTAGGAAGGAAAATCAGAACTAATGTATCCTGAACAGGGAACACTGCTCAGCGTTTAAACTCTTTTGGTGAACAGCACACTAAAAGTAACTTACATCTTAGGAAGACCTCAAAAGACTATCTAGCCCATCTCTGAGTCTTGAAGTTCCTACAGATCCATTTTATTGATGAGAACACTGACCTCAGAGAAGTTCATTAACTCACCCAAAGTCCCAGCCTCCTGCTGCCCACATCAGAATGCCTGCTGTACCACGATGAAACTATGTCTTCTCTACTCATGTCAGACGTGTTCATTCATTCATAAATATATATTTTACTGGCCCATGCAGAAGAAAGTGGGGGCAAGCTGGGGGAGGGACCTTTCTCTAATGAATGGGGCTGAAGGAGGCTGATAAATCAGCGCAAAACACAGAGTGTTACAGATGTTAACCCTGAAGCCCACGTAGGAAAGGAGGAGACTCTCGATACTGGAGGACTCTAGCCTGGGGAGCACTCATCACGCAGAGAGAACGGCGTGAGCCCATCCAAGGATCGAAAAGAACTGGCATATTCGGAGAACCTCAAAGAGTTTACTCAAGGTGAGGGGGCCACGGTGAGGATAAGTTTGCACCTCATTCCATAGCAGCGATTTCTGGAGTTTTAAGCAAGGAAACAACGTGGTTCGCCCTTCAGAAAAATCACCCTGGAAGCAGCCAGGCGTGTGACAGATGGAGGAGAAAGACAGAGGTAGGGAGACCAAACAGGGGTCTGTTGCAGATAAGGGAGAATAACAGCCCAAACCGAGGCAAGAACTGCTTAAGACGTCAGGAGAGGAGACAGAGAGAAGTGAGTGAGACGGCGGTGGGGTCTCCAGAAGTCCGTGTCTGTTTAGAAGTGACACAGTAAAGAAGAAAGGGGAGAGAGTGGGTCCCAGATCTTGAATTGAAAGAGCAGATAGTAGAGGGATTTACTCAAAGAGGAAATTAAAAGGAACAAAGCAGTTTAAGAGGAAAGACCACTTGGTTGGTTTGGGATACGGTGGATTTGATGGACGCGTAAGGCATCGGGGTGTTACGTCTAGTGCACAAGACTGCTCGGAATGAAGACCCAGGCTGGAGACACAGATGTGCCAGGAACCAAGACCGAGGAAGCAAGTGGAAACTTGGAAATACATGTAATTTTCTATCAAGTAAGCACCTAAGACACCCACGTTTAAGAAGTAGATGAAAGACGAGGACACAAAAGACAAACTTCAGGAGAAACAGTTAAGACAGTGAAGACAACCCAACAAAAACATCACCTCCAAGGCCTGGGGAGGGCAGGGATTCCCGGAAAAAGGGGTGATGTCATCACCTGCCACACAAAGGCCTGAAAAGTGGAGACGTGAAGACTCTGTTGTTTGGAAATGGGAGGTCCCTGCTGAGATTTGTGCAAAGCGAGAACAGGGTAGGAGTCCGAGGGCTGAAGGAGAGGGTGAGCAAGTGGAGAGAGCGGGTGGAGGATTCTTCCTAGAAGTTGGCTGGGAAGGAAGCATGAAGCAGAGGGCATGGAAAGAGAGGCAGGACCATGCTTCCTTGCTTCTGCCTTGTCTGCTTTTAAAAGCTGAGACGCCTAAGAATTTTTTCAGAGTCACTGGGAAATGGATGAGAAGACTGGACAGTTTTGGAAATGAGGTTGGCTCTCTGTATCCAGGGTTTCTGCATCTGCAAA
Source organism: Madoqua kirkii (assembly GCA_006408675.1). NCBI lineage: Eukaryota > Metazoa > Chordata > Mammalia > Artiodactyla > Bovidae > Madoqua > Madoqua kirkii. Next base: position 44,969 of record SJYC01113317.1, read on the forward strand.
TTTAACCCACCACAGATACAAAATATTTTTTTGAAACAGCTTCAGAAAGTTCCAAAAAGCACAACTTGAATTTGCCGTGCACAGGAAACTATTTACATAGCATTTACACTATATTTACAATTATTTACATAGAATTTAGGTTGCATTAGGTATTATAAGGGGAGAAGGCAATGGCACCCCACTCCAGTACTCTTGCCTGGAAAATCCCATGGACGGAGGAGCTTGCTGGGCTGCAGTCCATGGGGTCGCTGAGGGTCAGACATGACTGAGCCACTTCACTTTCACTTGTCACTTTCATGCATTGGAGAAAGGCATGGCAACCCACTCCAGTGTTCTTGCCTGGAGAATCTCAGGGACAAGGGAGCCTGGTGGGCTGCCGTCTATGGGGTCGCACAGAGTCGGACACAACTGAAGTGACTTAGCAGGTATTATAAGAAAACTAGAAATGGTTTACAGTCTATGGGAAGATGGCTGGTGGTCAAGTGGCTAAGACTCCCCTGTCCCCATGCAGGGGGCCCGGGTTTCATCCCTGGTCTGGGAACTAGAGCCCACGTGACGGAACAAAGAGGTCACGGGCCATAAGCACAGATCCCGCAAGCTGCAGAGAAGATCGACAGTCCTGGGTGTCCCAGCTGAGACCTGGGGCTACTAAACAGATAAATATAAAAACCAAATTCAGTTCAGTTCAGTCGCTCAGTCCTGTCCAACTCTTTGCGACCCCATGAATCGCAGCATGCCAGGCCTCCCTGTTTATCTCCATCTCTCAGAGTTCACTCAGACTCACGTCCGTCGAGTCCGTGATGCCATCCAGCCATCTCATCCTCGGTCGTCCCCTTCTCCTCCTGCCCCCAATCCCTCCCAGCATCAGAGTCTTTTCCAATGAGTCAACTCTTCGCATGAGGTGGCCAAAGTACTGAAGTTTCAGCTTTAGCATCATTCCATCCAAAGAAATCCCAGGGTTGATCTCCTTCAGAATGGACTGGTTGGATCTCCTTGTAGTCCAAGGGACTCTCAAGAGTCTTCTCCAACACCACAGTTCAAAAGCATCAATTCTTCAGCTCTCAACCTTCTTCACAGTCCAGCTCTCACATCCATACATGACCACAGGAAAAACCATAGCCTTGACTAGACGGACCTTAGTCGGCAATGGCTCTGCTTTTGAATATGCTATTTAGGTTGATCATAACTTTTCTTCCAAGGAGTAAGCGTCTTCTAATTTCATGGCTGCAATCACATCTGCAGTGATTCTGGAGCCCAAAAAAGTCTGACACTGTTTCCACTGTTTCCCCATCTATTTCCCATGAAGTGATGGGACCGGATGCCATGATCTTCGTTTTCTGAATGTTGAGCTTTAAGCCAACTTTTTCACTCTCCTCTTTCACCTTCATCAAGAGGCCCTTTAGCTCTTCTTCACTTTCTGCCATAAGAGTGGTGTCATCTGCATATCTGAGGCTATTGATATTTCTCCCAGCAACCCAAATTAATTAAAAAATAAAGTATATGGGAGGACACGTGTAGATTATAGCAAATACCGTGCTACTTTACATAAGTGACTTGAGCACACTCCGATTTTGCATTCTTAGAGGTTCTGGGACCACTTCCCTGTGGATCCTGCAGGAAGACTGTATACAAGTGGGAGAAGAAGGCCAGTGCAGCAAAGCTCATAAGATGGAGAGGGCGCACAGGTCAAGAGTGCGAGTGGAGTCCAGATGACCTCTCCCTGTTTTTCTTCTGTCCCTCCCTTTCATCCATCCCCATGTCCACTGAAACATCACTTCCTTGGGTCAGTACTCCCAGTGTGCATTTCTTACAGTGCCTTGATGAATAATTCTGGCGCTGCAACCTCATTTCTTGAAGTCAAAACCTGGGGCCACCCTTCACTGGCTACAGGGCTTTGAACACATTGCCTCTTTGCCTGAAGTATTAGTGAGAAAATAAAATCAGTTAAAGTGCACTGAACAGTTCCCTGTAGCCATAAATATTAAATGGATTGAGGCTATATCTATTTTTTACTGTAATTTGCCATGGTAGCATTTATCACAATTTATATTTTATATATAACCTTATGATTAACTATTTAACGTCTGACAATTCCAATTCAATATAAGATCCTTGAGGACCTGGAACAGTCTTTTGCCTCCTCATTATATTCTGAGGGATCAGCAGAAACTAAGCCATCAAGGAGTATATGAAGCTTCAGTTGAATTTATTTGAGCAAATATACTATTAGACTGGGGCATCTCTGTTGGCTCAGGAGTAAAGAATCTGCCTGCAATACAGGAAACTCAGGAGATACAGGTTTGATCCCTGGGTCGAGAAGATCCCCTGGGGGAGAAAATGGCAATGTACTCCAGTAATATTGCCTGAAAATCCCATGAACAGAGGAGTTTGGGGGGCTCAGTCCACAGAATCACAGAGTCAGACGGACTGAGCAGGCATGCACACACTATTTGACCAAAAATACTATTTATCAAAAATACCGAGGGGGAAGAGTGTCATTGATAAGATGTACCAAGAGGTCTAGATTAAAGAGAAAATGAGATTTGAAAGGTGCTTGTGACTCAGGAGAAGAGTTTAGAGAAAGTAAAAGTGAAAAGAAGCAAGTTCAAATAACAGGAGCTTTTATTGCAGGCCAGCAAGTGAAATTGAATGCCTCATTCAAAAAAGAAGAGAAAAAGTTACTTGCGCTAATGATAGAAGGGTGAGATGGGCTGCTGGGATACACTACACTCTCATCAGCACATCCTTCTGGAATGGTGAAGAGCACGGTCTTTAGTGGGTTTCCATTCCTGCTCCATTCTACTTCTGTAAGTGTAGGAAAGTGCCTCAGTAACTTCATTTCTAAAATGAGAAAGATATACCTTCTTGCCAACTTTTGATGAATAAATAAAGTATGAAGATAAAGCATGGGCTTCCCAGATGGCGCTAGTGGTAAAGAACCTGCCTGCCAATGCAGGAGATGGAAGAGACCCGGGTTCAATCCCTGGGTCAGGAAGACTCCTCGGAGAAGGGCATGGCAACCCACTCTGGTATTCTTCCCTGGAGAATACCATGGATGGAGGGCCTGGAGGACTACAGTCCACAGGGTCACAGAGAGTCGGGCATGACTGAAGCAACCTGGCCGACAAACATTCGCAGATAGAAAGCACACAGTATGTAGTAGGTATTTAATAAATGATAGCTATTCTTACATAATAATGATTATTCCTGCTGCATAATGGTATTCCTGAGTGATTGAATGCAAATCAGTCCATATTTGAAATGCACTGCTGTGTTTGCTCGATAAAAGAATCTAATGCTGAAGCCTTTTGTAAAACATAAAATCATTCAATGGTGTAGTGACCCCCGATTAATTAATTGATGCAGTTCTTTTATGAATGCTGGGGTATGATAATACATAGTAATGGGTCTATACTGTTGGCATCTAAATGCAAAATGATATACCTGTGACACAGGCCCATGTCCTTCACGGGGCAATTACCAGGAAAAGATCCTCCATCTAGAGATTGGAGCTGAGGAGAGAGTCTGGTGAGACAATATAACAGTCTTCTCTCAGATATGATCATGAAAGCATTACCTTGATTAAGAAAGAGGTCTGGGATCATGCATTACAAAACCAGCATTTGAATCTTGACTCCACCACTTACTAGCTTGTGTGGCCTCGAGCTAGTCAATCTGTTTGAGCCTCAGTTTCTTCACCTGAAAAATGGGCTTAATAATGCACATCATATGGAACAGTTGAAGAGAGGAAATGAAATGAGGCATGCAAACATTTTTACAAACTGCCTGGCGCATAGTACAGGTTAGTCAACGATGAGGGTTTCATTCTCTGTGCTTGCATGCATTCTCAGTCACTCACTTGTGTCTGAGTCTTTGCGACCCCATGGACTGTAGCTCAGCAGGCTCCTCTGTCCATGGGATTCATCAGGCAAGAACACTGGAGTGTGTTGCCCTTTCCTTCTCCAGGGGATCTTCCTGACCCTGGAAGATCAAGCCTGAGTCTTCCACATTGGCAGGTGGGTTCTTTACCACTCAGCTGGGAAGGTCAGCAGATCCCCTCTACCTGTGCTGATGCAGACTGAGATCTAAGAAATCAGAATACCAGGCAAGGGCCATCTGAGGTTTGCAAGGACTTTGGTACTAGAGGCTCGAGGCTGCAGCCCCCAGGCAGGTTAGGGCAGCAGCAGGTCCCCACACAGAATGGTGCCAGGACATTGAAATATGCCTGCATCCCCAGCCTTCTTTCCGTCTCATTCTCTCTCGGTATTCTGTAAAGCCTTGCTGAAGTCTCATCTTGCCTGCAAGGAGGTAGGAGTTCCAGCAAAGGCATTTGGACTTTGGGGGCCAAATAAGAAACACAGAGCAAGCCAGCCAAGTAGACCAAGTCTGGGAGATCTCAAAGCAAGAAAATCCTAAGTATGGCCAGGTGTCTAGCACTTGACCTGTGGCCCCTCGCATGTAATGATTCCTTCTCCAGAGCTAATCTTCATGGATCGAGGTTTGACTTCTGCATAAGTTAACCCTTTCATAGATACGGTTTCCTTAAGACACACTTGAATTGGCCAGGGCCACCTAGTTTCACTGCTGAATCATCAGATTAAAACAAAAATGAGAAAAAAGCATCAAAACCATTAATTACAGAAGGGGGCAGATGATTCAAGCCTCCTTGAGGCCTCCTTAGCTCCTCTGCCTCCCAGTTCCTGCAGCTTTGGTAGCTGATCTTCAAAATGCAATCCAGACGTCCAGCCCTGCTGCCCCGGGAGCTGGGGTTTGCTCAGAGCTCATCAGCCAGTCCTTTCCCGGGGCTACCTCTCCAAAGCCGCTGGAAGACAGCCCAGCCAAGGCCTCAGGCAACACAGTCTTGCCCTGGCCGCAGCCTCCTCTGCCCCAATCCTCAGGTTTACTTTCGTCTTCATCAGAAGTCTGCAGAAGGACATTTTTAGCAGATCAGAGGGACAGAGTGAGCATGAAAGAAACACAGTCTCAGGGCAGGCGCAGGTGACATGGTGCCCACACAGGAAGACTGGGTGCTTTCAGAGATGTTTGGGAGGCTAGGAAACAGCGTGGCCGGAAACCAGCTTCAGGAGATGCAAACAGGGCTCAGTCAGTGTAGAGGCTGGAGTCACGACAACCGGAGTGAGTGATCCTCAGAAAAGAGCCAACGCTGGGAGTGCTGAGTTCATCAGCACCCCCACCCTCCACTCCCCCGACCCCTGCCTCGGTGCAGCGCACGCCCCAAAGCGGAGGGAGGGCCCCGCCATGGTCCCATTGCCTGTGTACCTCAGAGGTATAGCGTGCAGTGGAAAAATAAGACTCTTAAAGTGAGTGAATTATATTAACTTATTATTCAGAGGTGCAACCATCCAGAACAGAGACATACGCAAAGAAGAACACTGAATCATAATATCTGTCAAAAAATTCCTACCCAAAACGAAGGAGGATTCTGGGCTGCTGGCAATTATCTACAACTTGATTTAAGTGGTGGCTGCATGGATATTTACTTTGTAAAAAGTCATGGAGCTATGCCCCTATGATTTGTGCACTTGGATTTATATTATATCTCAATTTTTTTTTAAGTTTTCAGGCAAGTTCCTGCCCTAGAATTATAAATTTTTATATATATAAGAAAGCTCCTATTGCCTTCCCTCAAATCGATACATTCTTATTTTAGATAAAATTCACAACAAACCCATTTATATAATTTTGTGGTCCTCAACAGCTATCAAAAAAGAGAAGTGACTACATATAGGGAGGGGGCACTGTCAGATTCTAGATTCTCAGGTACATGGATAATGAGAAAAGTCTAGCATAAAAAAGTGGAATAGAGAGGAAAACAGCAAAACATAAAAATTAAACTCAAGAAGACATAAAATAAAGCTACATCAGGCTTGTTAGCATAGAAGCAAATAGGTCTATAAAACTACAAAGCCCTAAGATAGCGTTGAGATCCAGCCTCTCTCTGTCCTGTGTGGCCTTGGGCAATTAATTTAACCTCTCTGAAGCTACCATCCTTATATTTGAAGAGGAATTACTAATACCTATCTTGCCAGGTTGTTTTTGCAAGCAGATTCTTTACCATCTGAGCCACCAGGGAAGCCCAAGAATGAGGTAGCTTATCTCTTCTCCAGTGGATCTTCCCAACCCAGGAATCCAGCTGGGGTCTCCTGTATTGCAGGCAGATTCTTTACCAGCCAAGCTACCAGGGAAGACAGAGGGCCTATGGTGTTCTCTATTAGTAAATGGCAGAAATAAAGGATAACAACGTTTGAACTTATTAATCAATACTATTAAGGTGTAATTTAGAAACAATATAATGTACCCAATGAGCTTTGACAAAAGTGTATCTTCTTGTAAGTGCTAACCAAAAAAGATAGAATCATTCCATCACCCCAGAATGTTCCCTCATGTCCCTTTGTAGTCTCAGCCACCCTAGGCAACCACAAATCTATACATTGATACATTGATACAATACATCAATATACATTAATTGTGATGGGCCTTTGTTGTTGTTGTTGCTTAGTTGCTAAGTCATGACCAACTCTTTTGCAGCCCCACAGACAGTAGCCTGCCAGGATCCTTCTGTCCATGGAATTTCCCCGGGAAGAACACAGGACTGGATTGCCATTTCCTTCTCCAGGAGAAGGCAAGAGATCTTCCCCACCCAGAATCAGACCCCTGTCTCCTGCACTGAATAAAGAAAATGTGCTAATATGCGTGGGCTTCCCAGGTGGCACAAGTGGTAAAGAACCTGCCTGCCAATGAAGGAGACGTAAGAGATGCCAGCTCAAACCCTGGGTCAGGAAGATGCCCTGGAGGAGGGCGTGGCAACCCACTCCAGTAATCTTGTCTGGAGAATCCCATGGACAGAAGAGCCTGGTGGGTTACAGTTCTCAGGGTCACAACGAGTCGGACATGACTGAAGTGACTCAGCACTCACGCCATATATGTATATACACACACAATGGAATATTACTCATCGATTTTTAAAAATGGAATTCTGCCTTTTGCAACTATGTGGATAGACCTAGAGAGTATTATGCTTGTTGAAATAAGTCAGAGAAAGACTAAAGCTCTATGTGTCACTTATATGTGGACTCTAAAAGTAAAATAAATGTATATAACAAAAAGAAATAGTCTCACAGATATAGAGAACAGTGGCGATATAGTTGCCAGCTGAGAGAGGGAAAAGGGGAGGGGCCAGATAGGGATGTGGGATTAAGAGGTACAAACCACTGAGCAACAGGCAGACAGTCTACAGCACAAGGAAATAGGGTCATTATTTCATAGCAACTTCAGGTGGGGTACAATTCATAGAAGTACTGAATCACTATGTTGTACATGTGAAAATAGCATAGGCAATATGGTGAATCAACTATACTTCAATAATGAAGAAAGCAATTCAGATCCAGGTCAAGGAGGGTGATATACTCAGAAACTTGGAATTTATTTTGTATGCAGTGGGAAGTCATAAAAAATTTCCAATAGGCAACTGATATAATCAAAGCTCTGCTGTAGGAAGAGTACTTTAAAAGCAATAGATAAAGATAACTTTGAAAGCCAGATAATAAAGTTAGGGAATCCAGTTAGGAGACAATTTCAACATGACAAGTAAGAGAAAATTGGGTGCTGAACCAAGGTAATAAAAAGAAATCATAGTTTGTGGGACTCGATCAACAGATCTTAAAAATTACTGGTGGTCAGGGGTGAAGGGGCAAGTTTAGATGATGAAGACTCTGAGGTTCTAAGCCAGTGACTGACGGGCTTGATAATGCCGTACCACAGCTCAGAAAGATAAAAAGGTAGGAGCTGCTTTTAAGAAACCTATGATTCAGGATTTGGGCCTGTGTTTGTAAAACCCCTAGAACCTCAGCTGGCCAAGCTGCCCCATAAGAAGCTGACATGTTTTATTCTCCGAAGAGAAACGGCCTTAGAAATGTGAAATTGAGGTCGTTTGCCATCTGCAAGGAGAAGATTGCTGGAAACATGGGGAAAGAATTATTTTGAGAAAGAATGAAAATAGGAGAGAAGTTTCAGTGACATTTAAGGGGTAGAAGGAATAACAAGAGTAGGTTAAGGAAACTGAAAAGAAAATGGTCCCAGAAAGTGAGCAGAAAACTGAAAAATTCAGTGTATGAATCCCTAGGAGCCTTTTGAAGAGCGGGGTGCCAGTGCTGTCCAGTGTCCAGAGGCTGATGATCTGAAACCACTAAGGAACCTGCACTGCGTTCCGCAGACTCTGTCCTCAGCATACTCTGTCAGGGAGAGGTGCACCTTACTTACAAAATTTTCTTTTTATAACCTATATACTCTTGTAAGAAATCCATGTTAAAGTAGTAAGCTTGAGTTAACTTTAAAAATCATTTATGGGCAGAAAAACATGGGATTCCCTAAAGGCAAATGAACCAATGGGGCTTTTTTTCCAAACTTCTTTTCCCAACTAGATAACCCTTTCTTCAAGCCAAACCTTACTCAGAAGCCCAGTTTCTAAAATAAATAGAAGCAGCTCTGATGAAAGAGAAAGGAATAGGAGAAAAGTAGTGAACACTGTACTCTCTCCAAGACTGATCAATAGTTAGTAGGTAGGTAGATTGACAGGCAGACAGAGAGAGGATGGATAGACAGACAGATAAATAAGCAGATTTTAACGTCTGCAAAGTCCCAATAGAACATAGTCTTCACAAGAGCAGGGACATTATCTGTCTGGCTTACCGCTAGAACAGTATGTGGCACTCAGCGCCAAAGAAAAACATTAGTGAATAAGCGGATGTGAACCTCCTAACAGTGGTACAATGGGGAAGAAATAAAGTTCACATGTACTGACTGTCTACTATATACAGAATTCTGGGCTATCTGAAATTATGTGAATTAATGTTATATAACCACCCTGTAGGTACATGCTATTATCCACACTGTATCCATACGGAAATACCTGCTTGCAGAGCTTCCCAAAAGACGCATTATTTGGCCAACTAGAAATCCAGCCCAGAGGCGTTTAGTGCCAATATGCAAGACCTTTGTTCCTCACGCCACCACGTCAGGCCACTCTTCCCGTCTCACTGGAGGATAATAACCTGGCCTCTGATGGTTGTTCTGGCGCAACTCAAATAAGTTGTCTGACTCTCGGTTGAGAAGCTCTTTGCACCAAGGGATGGTGGGCACTGTTGGGAAAGGCCCACTCCAGTACTCTTGGCTGGGATATCCCATGGACGGAGGAGCCTGGTGGGCTGCAGTCCATGGGGTCGCTAAGAGTCGGACACGACTGAGCGACTTCACTTTGACTTTTCACTTTTATGCATTGGAGAAGGAAATGGCAACCCACTCTAGTGTTCTTGCCTGGAGAATCCCCGGGACGGGGGAGCCTGGTGGGCTGCCGTCTATGGGGTCATACAGAGTCGGACAGGACTGAAGCGACTTAGTAGTAGTAGTAGAGAATATAGGAGAGCAGCAGTAATTAACTCAGCTCTTCTTACTGATGGTGTAAGTGCTTGGGATCAGAGGATAGGAAGGGTTCAGTCACTAAAGAGGAAACTCCTTTCTAGTAAAGGGCTTTCACACACACGTGCACATGCACATAGGGATGAATGGGGAAATGCTATGGATTCTGGGAACTAACTCAGCAGGTAAGTACTTGCAGCAAGATGCCCAGTGGGTCTTTATCCATTGTATCAGTTATCCATGGCTGCTAGAAAAATCACTCCAAGCAGAGACTTAAATGAACAATTGCTTGTTTGTATTACAGTTCTAGGGGTGAGCAGTTTTGGCTGGGATCAGTCTGGGGGCTCTGATAACTTGAGCCTGACTTGGCTGATACTGTTAAAATGTGCGCGTGCGTCTGTGGCTAGCTGCTAGGCTGGTGTGTACTAGTTCACTAGAGTTGCTACAACAAAGCACCGCAGATTGGGATAAAGAACAGAAATGTGTTTTCTCACAATGCTGGAAGCTAGAAGTCCAATATCAAAGTATCAGCAGGTTTGATTTCTCCTGAGGCCTCTCCCCTTGCTTTGTAGATGACCATCTTCTCCCTGTATCTTCACCTGGCCTTTCTTCCGTGCAGACACCTCTGTGTATAAACGTCCTCTTCTTACAAGGACATTAGTTGCATATTGGGCCCAATCTAAAGACTGAATTCTAATCTAATTACGTCTTTAACGACCTATCTCTAAACACAGTTACATTCTAAGATTCTGGGGGTCAAGACTCCAGCTTATAAATCTGGGGTGGAACACAGTTCAACCCATAACAGTCGGCAACAAGCCAGATAGCCTAAGAAGTGTCAGCTGGCCTCACTGTCTCTGTTCCACACGATCTCATCCTCTGAAAGGCTAGCCTGAGTTTCTCCAGAAGACAGTGATTACAGACATCCCAGGAGAGAAGGATACAGAATGCAGGCCCTCTCCTGGCTTGAGTTCAAAACCAGAACATCATTTCTGCCACATTTTACTGGCCAAATCAAGTCACCTAAGCAGCCCAGATTCTAAGGATAAGAAAACTAAGGGCCATTTTTGCAGTCTACCTTCCCACTCTCACACCCAAGGAATCCCACCATATTATACCATTTTCACTGTTAGGTTGAGTAAAGGACTTTACCTGGGAAAATGATGATCCAATGAAACTTGTTCTTCAGCCCCATCCTCATAAACAGCCTTTTTTTCAATGCCTCTCTTCTCTCTCCAGCTCTTAGACATTCTCCCACCTTCCATTCTACATCAGAAAAGAGTCTCATAAAATCATTCATCCTGGGAGTAAAGGAGTGGGGTGAAGGTTATGGCTTTGCCAGAGATAACTGTATTTCAGTGGATGCCTAAGCCTTAAGCTAAGGAAAAGAGCACTGTGGCAGAATTTCTAGCAACCACAGGGAGTGAGAGAAACTTCCTTAAGCCCATAAAAGTTGCTTCACTACGTGGAACAAGAAAAGTCTTCTGTTTGTTACTTTCTGGATGCTGAGCACAAAGCCCACTCCAGCAGCCACTCAGTGAACACCTAGTGAGTGATTTAAGGGTGACATGAGGGTGAAGGTTCTAGGGTCTTTTCTGTGTGAGTGATCATGGAACAATATTACTACGAACAGGAGCCAGAAGAGCTGGGTCCCAGGCTATTAGCGACCACTTGGTGGCTGGACCTTTGCACAAGCTATTTTCAGTTTCTCTGAATTTCAGTTGCTTTTTCATTTCCAAAACAAGAGGTTTGGTGAGGCGATCTCTAGCTTTCAGTTTTAATTTCCTCTGAATTCTAATAAAATCTTCACAGGAAAAGAGCAATGGTCTAACCTCTCTCTCCCTAGTCAACTGATCCGTCCACGTGTTTACTTAGTGTGGGAACCTCATGCCTGGCTGGCACTGACTGTGGGGCTCTGAACTAAGTCAGCATCACTACCCAGACCAGCCAGGGACAGGTCGCAACTGTCGTAGGCCATCTAGATGCTTGTGAGTGGCCCTAGGGAGATAATGAAGCTATTATGCTCGGGAGGAAGTACTGACAGGTTTTCATCCGCCGAGTGTTTTCTGCCTCTCAGAATAGTAACTAGGGCTCAGAAGGGCTGGAGTTCTTCGTCCTCCCACTCTCAGCTCTGCTCTTCCAAGTAGCCCCCACTTCTCAGTGTATACATTGAAATGCAGTCTGTTGTATACATTTTCTCTATATACACAATACATCTGTCTGCCCTGGATTTACTCAGCCATCGTCCAGCTTTAAACACCAGTCTGTCTGTACAATGTGGGTGGGTTGAGTTTGGACCTGACCAGAACAAGGCCATGTACCCATACATATTTAATAGTCCTGTCTTGACAATCTGCCATCACAGCAAATATGAAAAAAATAAACAGGGACAGAACTTTTTATTTTTTTTCCCCCAAACTCTACATCAAAAGTTATTGAGTGATTTTGCTGTGCAATAGCCAGAGGTAGCGGTAACCACAGGAAAAGCTCTCAGCTCTAACTTACTCTGTGGAAAGCAGTTCATATGCTTTATCATCTCTCAGGACCTGTCAAGCTGCGTTAGTTGGGTGGACATGGATTGCCTAAACGGCATTTGCTAGGCATTTGTTTTCCAAACACGCTACACCTGTTCTTTGGAAGGTTAATCCCAGGAGATAAAATGTTTGGAGGCTGATTTGGGGCTTACCAAGTCGTTCTCCTTTAAAGCCCAGTCTCCAAAGTAAAAGCAGAGACTGAGTTCAAAGGTAGATTTCCTATCAGAGCAAACCTAAGCTTCAGTTAAGCTTCTGCTAGACCTTAACCAAACATGAATACAATTATTTTTAAGCAGAGAATTACTTCTGTTCACAAACAAGGCTGTTTCTCAATTGACCTTAAGATTCCCAGACTCAGGGTCTCCAGTGTGCAGGACAGTCTGCCCAAAGATACTGAGTAGCGTGGATTTCAGGGGGTTCTCCTGAGGCCTTGGGCAAAGCCACTGCTCTGTGTATTATTAGCATGCCGATGAAGAACACATGCACGGCAATGTCTAGGACAAGAGGGAAAAATGCACAAAAAATGCCAGCGTCTTTTAAGTTTCTAGTCTCCCCAGCCATGAGCCAGGGCACAAATAGATGCAAAAAAGACAAGAAAGGAAAGGCCTCTCTCTGGCTCTGGCAGTTGAAAGGACTGGTCCTGCAACAGCTCAAGAGTAATAAGAGGCAGAATACAGTCGAGTGTTTGTTTACATGGAGGGGATGGTAACAGACCACAGGGGAAGTTTAAGAATTTCAAGAAGGTGAGCTGTTCCGTAGGGTAGTAAGGGAAGGTATGTAGGCGGACTCCTGAAAAGGCCCAAGGAACCTCATCCCCTGGTGCGCCTGCTGCTGCTGAATCCCTTGCCCCTGAGTGTGGGTGGGCCTGACCTAATCAAGTGAATCCTTTTCTCGAAGAGTCTAGAAATCAGAGACAGAAGAAGTTAGCGATTTCAAGCTGCAGCAGATGATCTCCTGTTTGCCTCAAGGAAGCAAACCGCTATGTTGTCAAGAGGGTCACATGGCAAGAAATGGCCAACAGGCTTTAGTAGCTGGGAGAGACTCCTGCAAGAAAGTAGGGACCTCCACCCTAAACCGCAAGGAGCTGAGTTATGCCAACCACCTTGTGAGCCTGAGGACCTGAGCTCTGGAAAGATACCTTGATTTCACTCGGTAAGGCCCTCAACCGAGAACCTATCTAAGCTGTGTCTGGATTCCTGATCTACAGAGAATGTGAAATAATGAATGAATGCTGTTTTAAGCCAATAAGTTTATGGGAACTTTTAATGCAGCAGTAGAAAATGAAAGCAGAAGTCTTTTTCGACCAGAAATAACTTGAGCAGAGCCCAGAAGAATATGCTGACAACTTGAAGTTTAAAGGGGGTGGGAAGGAGTTATTCTGTGGGCAAAGGAAGAGGCAGGAAATATCAGCAAAGACTCAGAAGTAATCAGGCTCATGGTTGGACACATTAAAGATAATGTCGTGAACAAAGAGAACTTCACCTCCTTATTCTTCATTTTGATGAATGCACCACTTTAGTGTTCTTGCCTGGAGAATCCCAGGGACGGGGGAGCCTGGTGGGCTGCTGTCTATGGGCCTCACAGAGTTGGACACGACTGAAGCAACTTAGCAGCAGCTGAGCGACCGCGTGTTTGTCTGATGAGCAGGCCATGAGTCATCATGCTCATGATACCTGAGAAAACTGGGATCTGGAGATGTTGTTTGTGAAGCCCAATTGTGTGTATAGATGATTAACCAGGGCCAGGGTTAGTTTTCTGAAATGAAAATCTGACTGAAGTTTATGAAATGCTTTTCATCCCTGCAGCCCAAAAGATAAGATCTAACTCCTCAGCACAACAGGAGGCCTTCCGTTCTCCTCACGCGGCCTCCCTGTTGCACTCTAGCCAAGCCAAACTGCACACACGTGCGCATAGCCGCCCTCCCCTACACTCCTGCGCTGGGCAGATGGTTCTCTCCATGCGCATCGCCTTTCCCTACTCCTACCCTCCCCCACCCAGCTTACCATCCCAAGCCCACTCAGTTATGATCTTCCAATCTTTCTTTAAGATTCAAGTCAAAAGTGATTTCTCCTGTGAGGCCTTCCCCCGTGTTCCCACTTAGCACCCCAGGTATAATTTTTCCTTAATGATCCTGTAAGACATTGAACATGCCACCGTTATCACTTAATAATGATAACAGCAATAGTCCTGATAATTGCTCACATATTCTGGGTGTATATCTAAAGCCGTGTACTGTCCCTTTTTACATGCATTACCACCATGTATTTTTATCACACTTTTTGCATGTTTACAAGCTTCTCTACTAAATGGTGCATCTCTCAAAGGCAGAGAAGATGGCTTTTTCATCTTTGTATCCCCCAGAGCTTTGCGGAGTGTAGAAGGCACTCAAAATATATTTAATAAATGAGTTAGAAGAGTCAAAAGTAGGGCTTGGATTCCGGTCTATGGATCACATTGCAGAATCGCATGCTGCTATACCATCATACTAAAATGAACGTCCAAAGTCTTTGTGGAATTACAGAATACTTTGTGAGTGGAAGTTACAGAAGACCAACTCATTTCCCCCATCTGAGCTTCTTTCTTATTTCCCACCTACTTCTTGCTGCCAAAAGTATTTAGATTATGATCATGGGAAAAGGAAGAGAGTTCCAGAAAAACATCTACTTCTGCTTTATTGACTGTGCCAAGGCCTTTGACTGTGTGGATCATAATAAACTGTTGACAATTCTGAAAGAGATGGGAATACCAGATCACCTGATCTGCCTCTTGACAACCCTGTCTGCAGTTCAGGAAGCTATAGTTAGAACTGGACATGGAACAACAGACTGGTCCCAAATAGGAAAAGGAGTATGTCAAGGCTGTATATTGTCACCCTACTTATTTAACTTATATCCAGAGTACATCATGAGAAATGCTGGGCTAGAAGAAGCACAAGCTGGAATCAAGATTGCCAGGAGAAATATCAATAACCTCAGATATGCAGATGACACCACCCTTATGGCAGAAAGTGAAGAGGATCTAAAAAGCCTCTTGATAAAAGAGAAAGAGGAGAGTGAAAAGGTTGGCTTAAACCTCAACATTCAGAAAACGAAGATCATGGCATCCAGTCCCATCACTTCATGGGAAACAGATGGGGAAACAGTGGAAACAGTGGCAGATTTAATTTGGGGGGGCTCCAAAATCACTTCAGATGGTGATTGCAACTATGAAATTAAAAGACGCTTACTCCTCGGAAGGAAAATTACGACCAACCTAGATAGCATATTCAAAAGTAAACATTACTTTGCCAACAAAGATCTGTCTAGTCAAGGCTATGGTCTTTCCAGTGGTCATATATGGATGTGAGAGTTAGACTGTGAAGAAAATTGAGCACTGAAGAATTGATGCTTTTGAACTGTGGTGTTGGAGAAGACTCTTGAGAGTCCCTTGGACTGCAAGGAGATCCAACCAGTCCATCCTAAAGGAGATCAGTCCTGGGTGTTCTTTGGAAGGACTGATGCTAAAGCTGAAACTCCAATACTTTGGCCACTTCATGCGAAGAATTGACTCATTGGAAAAGACTCTAATGCTGGGAGGGATTGGGGGCACAAGGATAAGGGGGCGACAGAGGATGAGATGGCTGGATCGCATCACTAACTCAATGGACGTGAGTTTGAGTGAATTCCGGGATTTGGTGATGGACAGGGAGGCCTGGCATGCTGCAGTTCATGGGGTCACAAAGACTCAGACACGACTGAGCAACTGAACTGAACTGAACTGAACTGAAAAGATTGTGAGCACTTCTTGTCTACTTTCTCTAGCCCAGGAACCCAAGACTGTAAAGAGGAGTGAGTATATGTTCATGATGGTGGGAAGTATCAAGAAGGCTGGAACCAGGATATCCAGTGAGCAAGGTGTAGCAGTCTGGACACATGGGTAGAGAACCCAGGAATCCCAAGCAGCAGAAGGAAGCAAGCTCCCAGGTCACGCACCCGAAAAGACTTGGTCCTTAGAATTCTGTGCTGAACTCCATGCATCGCTTTGGTAAACAAGGCAGTCTCTCTTTAAGGAGCTTTCCCAAACTTGCTATCAGCTAAGTAAGTGGGATTCTCCTTATTCAAGTCCTGCTGTTTAGAGGTGGGTAACAGCCTCGCTCTGTAGAGCACTCTTGTACTCTTCC
The DNA here is from genome assembly GCA_006408675.1 of Madoqua kirkii. Classification (NCBI taxonomy): domain Eukaryota; kingdom Metazoa; phylum Chordata; class Mammalia; order Artiodactyla; family Bovidae; genus Madoqua; species Madoqua kirkii. Next base: position 61,097 of record SJYC01113317.1, read on the forward strand.
TCTCTTGCTTTTGTATTTATAGCAAAAGTTGAATATTCAATCAGCTACCAGCCACACTGCATTCTGCTCTATTGACCCTAAGTCTCAGCTAAAAAAGTCAGAGGCAAGAATTTTTTCCTCTCAGTTTAATACAACAGACTCTATCAGGACCTCATGCTTCTTATCTTTTTTTATTTTTTCCCAAACAGCAAGGTATGCAATTCTTTCTTTGTTTCACAATTGCCTGTGCCTTTGCTCCAGATCTCCTGCCTTCTCCCTCTCCCTCTCCCTCCTCCCTCCCACTCACGGAGCACAGATAGCTAGAGTGTCTCTAAAGGTGGGCTGCATAAGAAATATTAGATGGGGTGAGAAGGGAAGAAAAACTATTAGCATCTCACTTGCATAGTTGGCACTGGGCTTAGAAAGAGTAATTTAAGGCCAATTAGAGGTAACCCTTAGGAATAGTTAGCAAGACCCTACTTCATTTTCTCTGGAGGAAAAAACAATCTTACAGCTTTTTACCTGAAGAGAAGAATAGCCTATTCTTTTAGATTACATTTGAGAATAATTCTTGCCTCCCACCCAGTTCAACCCAAGAAACCTATGGAAAGCAGGATCAGGTACCAGAAGGGACACAGAGATAGAAAGAAATAGTCACCACCCTCCAGAAACTGACAATCTAGTAGCAGACTATGATTAATTGATATATAAATAAATAATTCTGAATAAAGCAGAATCGGGATAAATGCTACATGAGAGATGGAGGCAAAGATGTGTGAATAAGAAAAATTATGTATTTGGTAGGGATCATCATTGGATGCATCTTCTAAACTTTCCTTTTCTGGAACATGGACAACCAAAAGTTATTACAGCTAAAATTAAGGAATAATGGGGGAAAAAAGTATTGTTTCCTACTATCAAATAAGGATTGCATTCTTAAGAAATATCACATTATCAAAAATAGCATAACAAAAATTATTCTAATGGAGGAAAAAGGTAGTTGAGGCTAGACACTTTTAGATGTATAATGATAGTTATTTTTCCTCCAGAAATTTCAGCAATTGAAAATGTTTTTACTAGGTCTAAGTGTATTTTGTTATTTCAGGCAATATCTTGGTTCATCAAAACTGACAAAAACAAACCTAGACACTCGCGGGCGCATCTGAGCAGCACATAAAATAAGACCAAAATATTTAAGTTCTGAGACTATCAGAATCAATTGCAGCCCCATTTGTGGCTGATTGCCTTAGTGAAAGTGAACGTGAAGTCGCTCAGTTGTGTCTGACTTTGCAACCCCATGGACTATAGCCTACTAGGCTCCTCTGTCCATGAGATTCTCCAGGAAAGAATACTGGAGTGGGTTGCCATTTCCTTCTCAAGAGGATCTTCCCGACCCAGGGATGGAACCCAGGTCTCCTGCATTGCAGGTGGACACTTTAACCTCTGAACCACCAGGGAAGTCTGGTTGCCTTACTCATTGCTAAATATTCTGGCTTCAACTCCTGGCAGTGCCCCTCCCTGTGAGACAATGATGCATACCAGCTCTGTTCAACTCCTAGGCAACCATGTGACTTGCTTTGGCCGATGAAATGTAGGCAGACATGATAGACGTCACTTCTAAGCAGAGGCTCTCAGAGCTCCATCATGTCCTTTTCCCTCCACCACCACTATCAAGAGTACCTTGAAAAAGAAAGTGAAAGTGAAAGTTGCTCAGTTGTGTCCAACTCTTTGCGACCCCATGGACTACACTATACCGTCCATGGAATTCTCCAGGCCAGAATACTGGAGTGGGGAGCCTTTCCCAACCCAGGGATCAAACCCAGGCCTCCTGCATTGCAGCAGATTCTTTACCAGCTGAGCCACACAGGAAACCCAAGAATACTGGAGTGGGTAGCTTATCCCTTCTCCAGCAGATCTTCCTGACCCAAGAATTGAACCAGGGTCTCCTACATTGCAGGCAGATTCTTTACTAGCTGAGCCACCTTAGCCAGAGAACACTCCTTCAGCCAGAGGTCTAAAGTAAAGAACGTGGAGTGAAGACAACATGGAGCAGAGCCCCAAACAACTCAGGATAGGGATGCATAGCAGAGAGGGAGGAGTAAACCCTTGCTGTTGCAAGCCGGTAAACTCCAAGGGCCATTTGTTACCATAATGTAACACACTTTATTCTGACTAATACACAAGTACAAGGCATAAAGAAGCAGGAATTGAACAGCCACAATTCAAGCAAAACAATTTGCTATGCCCAGTGGTATTTCCTAATCACAATCCTTGTTAGCAATTACAGCCTACAGAATACTGCCATTTTTTGAAGACTCTATACTAGACACTTTTTCATATATTATCTCATTAATCTCATTAACAAGGGTACTAAGGTGAAGTTAAATCTCCATTTTCTAGATAAGAAAACTGAGAGCCAAAAAGATTAAGTGATCTGCCAAGAGTTATTCACCTATTACGTGCCAGAAGCGGGAGCCTAACTTAACTCTGTCTGATTCCAAATCTTGCCTTCGTAGCACTTTTCCACAGGGCTAATCAAGGAATAAACCACAACTCTGAAGCCATAAAAAGTGGGGTGATGCTAATGTGATCTCAATTAAGTTACTCAGCCTCCCTGAGGCTTGGTTTTCTCATCTGTAAAATGGAGATAGCATTATCTCCTGTGTCCTCAGAGGATGCAAACAGAGAGACAGTTCCCAGCATGCTCTCTGGTATGTATCAGCCCTCAGTTAACAACCCATATAATCAGGGGCAATCCTCATATAGACTAGGTATACAAACTTAGACTGAACGGAGAACAACTCGCTCTGGGGTCCCTAGAGAAAGCAGCGCCCTCCTGGGTCCTCATGAGGCCAGACGCAGCAGGGACCTGCAAAAGCAGGTAGAGCAGGATAAGAGTCACCACCGAGGAGAGGGCCGCAGGGCCGGTGCAGGGCAGCCACAGACCTAGCTTTGCGCTCCGTCTAATAGGCGAAGCACAGACGGCCAGGGACAGCCATCAGCTGGCCTCCTAACAGATGGACCCATGAAACAGGGAACAGGTTGGGGCCCAGCGGCCAGAGAGAGGGAGAGAGAGCTTGGAGGAACAGGGCCTGTCTCTGGATGAAGGCAGAAAGAGATCTGCAAGCAAGAGCGAGCTGGTGACATGCATGGCCCCTGACTAGCAATGAGCTGATGGAAACAGCTTATGGGACTAATGACAGGAGGTAATGATGATGAAAAGCACTTAAGCAATAGGCCTCAAGTAGCCGTTGTGGTTGCTGAAAGGCCTCTGCCACCAAACAAAGCAATTAGTCAGTCACCCCACCACCCAGCCCCTCCTCTGCCTGCCTCCCTTTTCCCACCTTTGCAGACCTTCGGCCATTCATCCCTTGTCTGAGCAGCCCAGCCTGCAGCAGGCCAGACCCAGCAACCAGACACGCACCAGCTGGAGCCCAGCCTGTTCCGGCTGTCTCCCCAGCCCGCAGTGCCAGCGGTGGCCCGGATTACAAAGGAGGGCGGGCCTTGGGGAGCCCTTTCTGTCTCTGCAGTTTTGCCATGAATTTTACATGAAAATGCTACCTGTGCGTGTGTCCACGTCTCTGTGTGGCATTGCTTTTCCCATGACACAAAGGAGAGACTTACTGGCTTTTGCAGCTGGAAGGGTGGCTCTAAGCTGCAAGTTAGAAAACAGTTTTGAACTTGGACCTTTCTCTACCCCTTTTTGGGAAAATAACTAGGCTGGGAGTTGAGGATTCCTGAGGTCTTATTCTCGGCTTCTACTCCTTAAGACTTCTCTTAAGCATTTCCACTCTTGGAATCTTTCCTTCGTCCGTGCAGACTGTCCTCCTGGTCTGCCCCGGTCACAGGTACCGTGAGACAATGTTACAAGGTCACGACTGCTTCTCATCTACCCATCCATCTTCCTTCCTCTCAAGACTGTGAGCCCACAGATGGCCAGGACGATGTCTGTTCTTTCAACCCTCAGTATCCAGCATCTTGGTGCTACACAGCACCTTGGTCAAGTTTCTAAGGTACCCAACGTCCAAATCCACAAAGTAGGGGTAATAATATCTGTCCTGTTATATGTTCCAGTTTGGTATTTGGGAATCAAATATGAGAGCAAAACTGAAGAGTGTTTGGAAATGCAAAGCAATAAATAAATTATGAATGTCACACACTGCGCATCTCTGCTTTCCGCATTTACTTATACAACATTTTTGAGCACATTTTCTGTGTTAAGCATTTTGTAGGTACAGGTAGAAGTACCTTTTGAAGTTTCTCCCACTATTCCCTCCAGCCCTGTACTGAGCCTCTGGTTATGGCCCAAACCAGTGAAGGTGCTCCTGATGGCCTTTGTCTCCCCTTGCTAATGTCTACAGCAAAACCTCAGGGTTATTGTCAGCCATTCATGCAATCAACAATGCTATTTTGAGTGTCCACAACAAAGAGGGCATGGGACCAGGCATGGAGAGAAGAGCTAAAATATAAAATGGGCAAGGTATAGAGTCTTCCCCCTTAAGAAAATAGAGCATAATATAAACAGAAAGTGAAAAGAGTTGGAAAATATCCACTGAAGAATGATGTCACAATTCAGAGAAGGGCAAGCTTTCATTAACTGATCCATTAGAAAAGCCTGAAGGAAACGGGTGACATTTGAGTTTGATCATGAAGAACTGAAAGATTTCAGGAGGAAAAGATTGTGCAAAATATATATATATATATTCTCAGAAAAATCGGAATTATGACTTTCCTTAGAGGGTCAATCCTTAGCTTCATTGTACAAATGAGAAAATCGAGGCAAAGAAAGATTCAGTAATTTGTTCACGATCACTTAGTAACTGGCAGGGCTGGGTTACAAATTCTGCAACCCATGCTTTGGCAAAGAAATGGCATACTAGAAAGGGCATAAAGCAAAAGAGACGGAGGCAAGAAAAATCAGAAAAAACGATGGGCTGGAAGAAAAAGAGAGAGAGAATGAATTGAAAAAAAAAAAAAAAACTGCAATTCCCAGAGAATGGGAGACCATTTAGGAAGCCACTACAAAAGTCTAGAAGCAAAATAAATATAGCCTGGTCCAAAGTGGCAACTGCCAGGGTAGAGGAAATGGGAAAGTCTGGACAGGCGATGTGCTAGCCCATTCTCGCTGCTGTGACACACTATGTGCAGGTGGCTCGGGAGCCACAGAAATGTGTTTCTCCCGGCTCTGGAGGCTGCAAGTCTGAGATGAGGGGACCAGCACAGTTGGGTTCTGGAGACAACCCACGCCCTGCTTCACAGGCAGCTGTCTTCTCTCTGTGCCTTTGCAGCTCTGTTTATAAGAGCTGCTGCTGCTGTTGCTAAGTCACTTCAATTATGTCTGACTCTGTGCGACCCCAAAGATGGCAGCCCACCAGGCTCCCCCATCCCTGAGATTCTTCAGGCAAGAACACTGGAGTGAGGTGCCATTGCCTTCTCTAACGCATGAGAGTGAAAATGAAGTCGCTCATAAAAAAAAAAAAAAACTGCAATTCCCAGAGAATGGGAGACCATTTAGGAAGCCACTACAAAAGTCTAGAAGCAAAATAAATATAGCCTGGTCCAAAGTGGCAACTGCCAGGGTAGAGGAAATGGGAAAGTCTGGACAGGCGATGTGCTAGCCCATTCTCGCTGCTGTGACACACTATGTGCAGGTGGCTCGGGAGCCACAGAAATGTGTTTCTCCCGGCTCTGGAGGCTGCAAGTCTGAGATGAGGGGACCAGCACAGTTGGGTTCTGGAGACAACCCACGCCCTGCTTCACAGGCAGCTGTCTTCTCTCTGTGCCTTTGCAGCTCTGTTTATAAGAGCTGCTGCTGCTGTTGCTAAGTCACTTCAATTATGTCTGACTCTGTGCGACCCCAAAGATGGCAGCCCACCAGGCTCCCCCATCCCTGAGATTCTTCAGGCAAGAACACTGGAGTGAGGTGCCATTGCCTTCTCTAACGCATGAGAGTGAAAATGAAGTCGCTCAGTTGTGTCCAACTCTTTGCGACCCCACGGACTGCAGCATTCCAGTCTCCCCCATCCACGGGATTTTCCAGGCGAGAGCACTGGAGTGGGGCGCCATCGCCTTCTCCATTACAAGAGCACTAACGCTATCCATGGGCTTCCCTGCTGGCTCAACCGGTCAAGAACCTCCCTGCTGATGCAGGAGATGCAGGAGACACAGATTCCACCCCTGGGTCAGGAAGACCCCCTGGAGAAGGAAATGGCAACCTGCTCCAGTATTCTTGTCTGGGAAGTCCCATGGACAGAAGAGCCTGGAGGGCTACAGTTCATGGAGTCGCAAAGAGTCAGACACAACCGAGTGTGCACGCCCGCAGTCCTATCCATGAGACCTCCACTGTCACGACCTAATCACCCCCTGAAGGCCCCACCTCCCATTAGCATCACCTTGAGAAACAGGTTTCAAAGATGAATCAGAGGAACAGAAACATTTAGTCCATGCAGATGACTTAACAGGCTTTGATTATCAAATGAAACAAGATGCAGGGGAGTAGAATCCTGAGATTTCAAGCTTAGAGAAAACAGAAAATAGTTTTAAAATCTGCGTTTTGCTAAGCCTACCATCCCTTTCCCCAGATTATGAGCAGGTCTCCATAAGGGACGAAAATGCACCCATTGCCATGTTTCCCTGACTTGTGAGAAAAGGACGCTGACAAAGGCGAAGTGGGGAATGATAGCTTTCACTGTAAGACTCGTCTGTCACAGCAACAATATTATAAAGTCAGTAAGTAATTGACCTCAGATGAATCAGGAGGTTTGGAGTTATACAGCCTGTCACACCTCACCCAAGGGCACATCAAACAGGGCTGAACCGCTCTGACTGTTCGCAGGGGTTCTTGGATGTGTAGACATCTCTAAATTCTGTCTCCAAATCAGAAGCCACTAGCTTTGTTGAGTGTCAGCCATGTTCAAATATAGGATGTGCCCAAACACGACAGAAGCATTGTTTTCTGTCCCTCGGCTCCCCGTATGTTAAAAGCATCTATTAAAATGTGTCTGGGATGGAAGACACCCAACACACTGTCATTAATTTAAGGAAATAAAATTACACCATATGAAGGGTTATCATAAGGAAGATGGTGACCAGCTGTTCTCCATCTCCTCTGGGTTAGAATGAGAGAAAGTGGGAGGGAGTTTAATTTGAAATTGAATTGGGAGTGGGAACTTGACAGAAGGAAGGGAGCATAGCCAATGAGGGCTACAAGACAGACAGACAGTGTAGCCGCGGGAATATGGGATTATTGAGGGGTGGGGAGGAGCCCAAGGCAAAATAAGGCTTTCTTTCCTCTCTTTCTCTGGGAGCCTTACAACCTTAGAGTTTCCCTGCTTTTAATCCTCTTTCCAGAAAAAGTATTGCTTTCTTATGTTCATGAAGGTTAAAACAATTGAGGCATTTTCATTTGAATATAGATCAAAGCCTCCCAGTAACTGAGTGAGGCAGGAGGGAGGTTATCAGAGGCCCTTTTCTGCAAAGTAGCTCATAGGCTTGTGCAGTGTTCAGTCCAGCCCCGCCAGAGAATTCAGACTTGAGCGGATGTGGGAAATGGGCAGAATAGATTTGAAGTTCCTAGTGACTTAAGGAATCTCTAATTTCAACCTGGTTCAATGCTAAACTGTGAGTAACCTAATTTATTTATCAGTCACCCCCAAATTCTGCATCTGCTCTCATATCAGCTGTTTCCTCTCATTTGTAGTCCTCTCCAGAGCCAGTCACCATCAAAACATGTTTTTAACATGTAATTTGTAATAGTAATTTACCCTTAGTATGATTCAAAATCACCTCTAATCTCTCTCCTAGTTGTATTTGTATGTAAGCTATGCTTCTTACTGGGGAACCAGAAGCCTGATTCTCTGGTCCAGAAATTTCAAAATACCAGGAAAAGAATGGAAAGATTTTCCTCTGAAAGAGATTCGTTTGAATCCTGAAAATGGACAAAGAGGGAGGCAATTTGTTCTCCCTGCTTCTCAGGGACGTTCCATTAGAACTGATCCTCCATTACAAAGGAAACCCCACTGAAAGTGAAAAGAACTCAGAACACCCCTCAAACTGGGCCAAAAAAGAACTGACCTCCCACACTAAAATACCAGGCAAAGTCTCGTCATCCCAAATGTAAGTCAAACCCCGCAGTATAGAAAGGAAGGATGGCAAACACACAAGCATACACCCTGCCTGCGAGGAAAGACCTGGAGGCCTTCAGAGGAGGGAGGGAGATAGAGTTGGTCAGATCAGGAGAGGGCACTTGATAATCACTAGGATGGTACTTGAGTGGGTTTTATTTCCTCGCGGAGACCTACTCAGAGTCGCTGAGTCTCGGAGAATGAGATGGTACCCCTTAGGAAAACACAGATTTCTGAACTAGTTTCTACGTTGTTCTTCAGGCTTGAAACCTTGAGATTCTGCTCCCTTCTATCTCTCGCTTCCATTCAGTCATCAGTCTGTTAGCCCATCTGCTATGAACTGAATGTTTGTGTCTCCCCAAAATTCACGCATTGAAAAACCTAATCCCCAAGGCAAGGAAGCAGAGTCGAGAGGCAAAAGCTTTCTGAGTCAGCAGAGGGCCACGGACAAGGATGTGGAGGGGGCCAGACTGGGCCAGGAAACCTGAGGGGCCGAGCGCCTCTGGGGCAGGCGGGGCGAGGGCAGAGGCAGCGAGTGGCACTGGCAAGGCAGGCGGCACCCTGCCCTGCGCTGTCCCCAGTCCCACCAGGATGAGAAGCTTCTCCTTCACTCTGTGCACTGGGGTGACTTCCCGTTTGGGGGAGGGGAGCAAATCGGGCCACACGTAATCCACAAGACCCAAGTTGGCTCTGCGTCCATTTCATCATAAGTGACCTAATTCTTTGCCGTATGAAAAGAATTTCAGGGTTTCACCTTCGCTGCCGGGTTTTGCCTTCCTGATCTGGTAACACTTGACCCAGAGTGACCACGGATTAGCCTGTTTCCGAAGCCCTTTCTAGCTGTTACATCCATCCTTCTCTCCTTAAAGAGCCCACGTTTCCCATTTAGGTCCAGAACAGAAGCAGTTCCAATGGAAAGAACAGAAGGAGAAATGCTTCTGAATAATAATCCTTGGCATTCAGCTTTTCCTCAACTGAGGAACGTTTCAGTTGTAAACCTGGCATGGTCCCTGAGTCGAGGACTGTCAGTAACCAATAGGAGAGCTAGGAGCGCAGTGAAGAAAGCGGGTGGGGATAAATTAACTCTATAGTCAGGCGTGAAACACTGGAGTCTGTTTCCCTGTCACCTCAAAGCAAGATGCCAAGTGCCTCTGTTTTTCCTGGCAACTCTAAAGCAAGCCTGAACCCAGGCTCCAAATCAGCAGGAATCTTGGAACACAGTAAGGTCAGAGAACCAATTGGTCCCCTCCAATGAAAGCGGCATTCATTCTGTTTTTTAAGTGCAAAGTTCGTGGAGGATAATTTCCTCCCATGCTGACAATCTATGTCAAAGCTTCAGCCTCCCTGGAAACAGTTGTGATCTGAACTCTTTCAGGGGAAAGAAAAAAATAATAATAATAACAATAAAGGAAAAATGAAAGAAAGAAAACACATACAACCCCCACATAACTCCAGCTCTTTTAATGGACAAGTTGACAGAGTCCTTAACTAGCATCTCTCTGGGACCCCTCCGTAATCACAGGCTGGAAAGGAGAGCTGTGTTTCATGCGATTAGAGATTGGTTGTGCTTCTTCTGTCCATTAGGGAGTAAAGAAGAGGAAGCATTATTAAGAACTTGATGCCAAACATTTTTCACTAGGGAATTTTACTCAATTACTGGCAAAATAGTCTCAAAGATGGTCATTTCATCATTAAAATGTCCCTTTGAAAATCGGCCACAGATTTGTTGAGAGTTGATTTTGCCTGGTGGCACTTTGGAAATTATGTGCTTGACTCAGCCCCATCCTCTCCTAAAGCCCTACCCACCACGCCCCTTTCCCCATCGCTGTTCCACTGAACTGAGTCAGCCTCTCCCTTTTCACTGGACCAGACGCTGATGAAGATATACAGCAAGCAGGCCTTTAGAGTTCCCTCTCCCTCTTGTATCAGGGGAGTCCATCAACCTGGAGAGAAAAACAAAAAACAGCCCTGGGGAGGAGAGGAGAGGGGAAGCTGATCAGACCCTTCAGAAAAAGCTGGAATTAGGAAAGCGTTCTCCTTGCTGAAAGAAATCTCTTTATAGCTTGATGTTGGTGATATGGCTAGGCCAGTAGGCAATGGGTAACGAGAGGCAGAAACATGCCTAGGATGCCCTTCAGACTCAATGCATCCGAGCCAAGGACTTTGCAGGGAAGTGCACTCCTAACCTACGCTGATTCCGTCTAGCATGGTATCATCAACGGCCAGGGCACTATCAAAATCTCTATCACGCCTTCCATTCTGCTCTTTTTAAAAAAAAGTAGGCCACATTCCTACATGTTTTGTCTTGTTGTTTTGTGTTGTTTAATTTTTAACACTTAGCTTGGTTTGTTTCTTTGGCTGTCCTCACAGGTGGGATCTTACTTCCCTGACCAGGGATTGAACCTGCATCGCCTGTATTGGAAGCACTAGAGTCTTACACTGGACCATCAGGGAGTCCCTCATTCCTCTCTAACCAACCCCAATTCTCCTCCTCAGCCTGCGAAAGGCAACTCAGACCCCACTTCTCCCATGTCGCTTTCCTTGGCCACTTTATCCCACCCTCGTCTCTCCTTTCTCCGAAATCTATTTTCACTTACCATCACTATCACAGAGTCCAGCATCCCGCTAGCCAGTGTTCTTCTCAAGAGCAGAGCCCAGAATCGCAGACTCTGTAAGACTGCTACAGAGGCCTGCCTGGTACCAGTGACTGTCAGGAGGAGGTGGGGGAAGGAGGAGGTGGGGGAAGGAGGAGGGTATGCAGCCTCCTTGAACGTCTGCGTAGGGACCTCCCTTCTGCAGATGAGGACAAACTGATGTATTTCTCACGGGGGAAGGGAGTCGAAACCGCCAGTTGGGGAAGGGAAGGAAGGCGTTAAATGGCAAGGAGGCAGAGGAGTGGCAAGGGGCCCGTGAGCCTGTGGAAGGGTCTGCTTTCCCAGAAGTCCCACAGGGCTGATACATCAAAGGGAGAAAGAGGAGCCGGAGCCGGTCTGTGTGTTTGGGAAAGATGTTATCATGGAAGGTGCTCCTGAACCAAATTAATGCAGCATTTTCTGTGGCTGGAAATTTGTGTGGAGAGTCTGGCTGTACAAAGAAAAGGCATCTGTGGAATGTATGTTCTCCCTAAGTGTGGAAATGAGATTACAAGCATCACAGACACCCAGGACAGGTCAGATAGGAGAGGCACAAAAGCCTTTCTTTTATAACGATGGGAAAAATAGGCATGTTTCTACCCTGGTGTCTTTTGGAGTCCATCAACCTGGAGAGAAAAACAAAAAACAGCCCTGGGGAGGAGAGGAGAGGGGAAGCTGATCAGACCCTTCAGAAAAAGCTGGAATTAGGAAAGCGTTCTCCTTGCTGAAAGAAATCTCTTTATAGCTTGATGTTGGTGATATGGCTAGGCCAGTAGGCAATGGGTAACGAGAGGCAGAAACATGCCTAGGATGCCCTTCAGACTCAATGCATCCGAGCCAAGGACTTTGCAGGGAAGTGCACTCCTAACCTACGCTGATTCCGTCTAGCATGGTATCATCAACGGCCAGGGCACTATCAAAATCTCTATCACGCCTTCCATTCTGCTCTTTTTAAAAAAAAGTAGCGGCACATTCCTACATGTTTTGTCTTGTTGTTTTGTTTTGTTTAATTTTTAACACTTAGCTTGGTTTGTTTCTTTGGCTGTCCTCACAGGTGGGATCTTACTTCCCTGACCAGGGATTGAACCTGCATCGCCTGTATTGGAAGCACTAGAGTCTTACACTGGACCATCAGGGAGTCCCTCATTCCTCTCTAACCAACCCCAATTCTCCTCCTCAGCCTTCGAAAGGCAACTCAGACCCCACTTCTCCCATGTCGCTTTCCTTGGCCACTTTATCCCACCCTCGTCTCTCCTTTCTCCGAAATCTATTTTCACTTACCATCACTATCACAGAGTCCAGCATCCCGCTAGCCAGTGTTCTTCTCAAGAGCAGAGCCCAGAATCGCAGACTCTGTAAGACTGCTACAGAGGCCTGCCTGGTACCAGTGACTGTCAGGAGGAGGTGGGGGAAGGAGGAGGTGGGGGAAGGAGGAGGGTATGCAGCCTCCTTGAACGTCTGCGTAGGGACCTCCCTTCTGCAGATGAGGACAAACTGATGTATTTCTCACGGGGGAAGGGAGTCGAAACCGCCAGTTGGGGAAGGGAAGGAAGGCGTTAAATGGCAAGGAGGCAGAGGAGTGGCAAGGGGCCCGTGAGCCTGTGGAAGGGTCTGCTTTCCCAGAAGTCCCACAGGGCTGATACATCAAAGGGAGAAAGAGGAGCCGGAGCCGGTCTGTGTGTTTGGGAAAGATGTTATCATGGAAGGTGCTCCTGAACCAAATTAATGCAGCATTTTCTGTGGCTGGAAATTTGTGTGGAGAGTCTGGCTGTACAAAGAAAAGGCATCTGTGGAATGTATGTTCTCCCTAAGTGTGGAAATGAGATTACAAGCATCACAGACACCCAGGACAGGTCAGATAGGAGAGGCACAAAAGCCTTTCTTTTATAACGATGGGAAAAATAGGCATGTTTCTACCCTGGTGTCTTTACACACCTCCTCCGTTACTGCCCCTTCACCAAATACACACACACACACACACACACACACACATTTTGTTCATTCTCTCCTCAGTAACTTAACAGGTTATGGCTTGGCTCTCTCTCTCTCTCTCCACATTGTTCCCACCCCCAGCCTGTAATGCTCATCCTCTTCTCCCAAATTATTTAGAAGCCGTCGAGCATTTAACGCAGGGCTGCAGTGATGGCACTTCTGTTAAGCCTTCTGTGATGGCATCAACCCTTCTCTGAAGCCCCTGCATTAGAGATCTGCTCCATGTTCTCAGCACACGCACGTTGTGGGAGAGGGGGCAGGGAGGGTTGTGTGTGCAAGGGTGGGAGTGCACACAAGCAGCTGCCCTGATGGGAACCAACGTTTCTTGAGGCTTCGGTTGGAGACCTCCTTAAACATGTGCTTCTGTTGCTGTTTAGCCGCTCAGGCATGTCCAGCTCTTTGCAAGCCCATGGACTATATAACCCACCAGGCACCTCTGTCCATAGGATTTTCCAGGTAAGAATACTGGAGTGGGTAACCATTCCCTTCTCCAGAAGATCTTTCTGACCCAGGGACTGAACCCATGTCTCCTGCACTGGCAGGCAGATTCTTTGCCACTGAGCCACCAGGGAAACTGAACATGAGGAGACCTCAATACAAGTCAGTTGACCCAAAGGTGAACATTAGGTCACACCCATGTGGCTGTGGTGACTTCCCACTATGCTTACTATTGAACCCTAGGACTTTGGAAGATACTGTATTCTTCTATCCCCTTGCCCCAGGGATAGAGGGGACTCAGAAAGGGCAAGAAGTACCTTGGGAACTCTCTTCCCTTTTCCTGATATCCAGCCTTGACTCTGCCATTTCCTTTCCCAGGGCTACAGAAATGTAAACATTTCCCCTGTCTCAGACAGGACATAAATGCCATTTCCCATCAGTACCAAACCAAGCGCAAGGACGCTCCAAAAGTCTTGGAGCCATAGACTTTCAAGCAGTCCCACCTGGATAAGCATTTGTTCCATTGCAACGGAAGTCAATAAGCCCTCTCTTCCCCACCTGAGATGGGCACAGCGGACACTTAGAAATCAGAGCAATGCACAGAGAGGCTGGAGATGCTTCTGTGCAGCAGGGCCAGAGGTGTCGCAAGTCTGCCCTTTGGTGAGTGTGGGTCACAGGAGATTTAACCTTTGTAGGACGGAGCAGGTTTTTCTGTGCCTATGTTCATGGACAAGTGGCTGGTTTCTGTTAAAGGTACCAGGCTATTTTTAAAAGGCTCAGGCCCGTTTTAAGAGTTGCTATAATTTTCATACACAAACTGAATGGGTCTTAGAAAGAGACATCGATTACTCAGGCCTCTGCCGATATTTTGTCACCTACAAATACAAACGGCTATACTTGGAAAAGTGTCCAGAAGGGCACCCCGTGTTAAACAGCTAATGGGATTTCCTACAAGACAGGCTGAATGTTCCACAAAGTCCCTCTTTTTCCTATTCTCAATAGGAATCATGATTATAATTTGCATTATATTTCACTTATTTTATCATAATTTTCTGGGTTTTTATGTCTATCTTTATATTAAGTTTTACACTAAGTCCACTGGAATATAACCAGAGAAGACACAGATGTGACCAGGAAACTGTAACTAGCATTTAAGGTGGCTCTTTTGACATCAACTCTGGATGGAACAGTGGGTCATGACATCGTATTGCCTTCTAAAGGGAGGAGGTTGAGTATGTGTGTCTGCGTGTGTGATGATACTAACAATCATAGCTGCCGTTTATTAAATGCTCAGTCTTCCCAGGTGGCGCTAGCGGTAAAGAACCCGCCTGCCAGCACAGGAGATACAAGAGACTCGGGGTCGATCCCTGGGCCAGAAGATCCCCTGGAGGAGGGTATGGCAACCCACGCCAGCATTCTTGCCTGGATAAACACACGGACAGATGAGCCTGGCAAGCTACAATTCATGAGGTCTCAGAGTCAGACCTGAGTGCAGCGACTGGGCATGCATGCATTAAATGCTCGGCTTCTCATCCACAGCAGCTCTATGAGGTGAGACACTAAGAAATAGAAAATTTTAAGGACTGTCTTGAGGACATAATAAAACTGAAATGGTAGGGCAAAGATTCAAACTCAATCTGTCTGATTCCAGACTATAGACTCTTCACCATAGTGAAAGTGAAAGTCACTCAGTCACGTCCGACTTCTTGAGACCCCATAGACTGTAGCCCGCCAGGCTCCTCTGTCCACGGAATTCTCCAGGCAAGACTACTGGAGTGGGTTGCCATTCCCTTCTCCAGGGGATCTTCCCAACCAAGCCTCCTGCATTACAGGCAGATTCTTTACCATCTGAGTCACCAGGGAAGCCCCTTCACTACTAAGTTTTACAAATAATAGTTTATTTAGTCAGAGATACTTTGAGAAATAAGCATGTGAAAAAAAAGAGAGAAAACCAGGAACAGAGTATGCTAGGTATTTTGCAAGTCTTTCTTGCCTTTTCCCCAGTCTACCATAGCTGGCGGAACCTCAGGTGAATGCTTGATGCAATAGCCATGGCATAGACTGATGAGTGCCTGAGAGACAAGCTAGTCAGTCAAATTCTTCCCAAGTGTTCAAACTAAGATGCACAGAGATACAACACTGAGTGGCAGTTTTAGAATTGAAGTGAGCGAATTCGCTCAGTCGTGTCTGACTCTTTGCAACCCCGTGGACTATGGCCCACCAGATTCCTTCATCCATGGGATTTTCCAGGCAAGAGTGCTGGAGTGGGTTACCATTTCCTTCTCCAGGGGATGGATCTTCCCTACCCAGGGACTGACCCAGGGATTGAACCCAGGGATTGAGCCAGGGATTGAACCCAGGCCCCCTGCATTGCAGGCAGATGTTTTGCCATCTGAGCTACCAGGGAAGCACTTTGGGAACTGAAAGGATATATAATTTTAGGTGGCAGGGAAGCCACTCGGTAGCATATGGAGAATTAGTAAGTAGAAAAAGGTGGTTGGTAAAATGGAGAACAGAACAGAAACTTAGAGAAAATCTGAGATAAACATGCAGTGCTTGATAGAAAAATTACTCTTCAGTTTGCTTGAGCTTTCTTGAATGTGTCTGTTCTTCTCCCTTGAAATCCAGGTAGTCCAACAACACAGTATTATGATTAGTTTTCCATTGTGATTACTCAAGGACACAGTATCTGGAACACAGTAGGTGCTCAAAAAGTGGTTTTCAAATGAAAGGTTAAAGAAAGATTAATCCTGAATAAACACAGAGTCCTGAGACCCTATGTTGAACAACTAACTGGGTGATTTTCTCAGCTCCTCTACTGTTTTAAGCTACACAGCAGAAGTTTCCAAACACTTGATTTGGTACAAAGTCTTTAACTTCCTCCCCCAAGTTTCTGACTCTCGTAGGCACTATAAAGCTTGGAAAAACAGTAACAGCTGTGTGCTTTCTTCATAACCCAAAGAGACTCTGACACCACCTACCACACCACCACAAGTAGGGTTGCCAGATTAAATGCATGCTGCCCAGCTAAAGCTGAATTGTAGATAAACAACAGGTAATTGTTTATAATGTGCGTCCCAAATAGCACATTGTACATATATATACTAAAAAAAAGAACTCATTGTTTATCTGGAATTCAAATTTAACTGAGCATCATGTATTTTAATTCGATAAATCTGGTACTCAACAAGGATACGCTTTCCCCCGAATAACCAGTTTCAGATGTCCAGTTCTGGGATTTGTCTTCTCACAGTAATCACCCCATGAGAAGTTGGTGACTTCCCTCCACTCCATACTGCATCTACCCACAAGCACGCAGGCACACATACGTAGGAATACAAACACACATCCACACAGACATGCATCCTACGAAAAGAAGCCCTATTACTTTGTGATGCTCACGAGATAGACGTTACTAGATTCAAAGCATTGTTAAGCTCGCTGAAAAAAAATGTGGGTGGAAATGGCAATGCTTTGACCTTTTCTCCTTCACTTTCAGCAGAGAAAAGTCTTAATATCGCCAGCACTGAGCAGGAAAGACCGCTTTGCTAGACGTCACCCAACACCTGAAAGTATTTCCAGCAAATCTAACTGGAATCTGCTCCTTTGGCCAAGTCTTCCAATTATGAGCAAAAGCTCCTGCTACCCACCCTTCCTGAGCAGGACAGCGGTGACATCACAGCATCCCTCTGGCGGGAAGTACCTACCCCTGCCTCCCAAGCACACTTTCTTTGGGAAGAGCAATATCGAGAAGAGCGGTAAAGAATCGTAGCCTTGGTGCTTCTCGCGGCAGCGTTGCCCACTCCTAAACCCACATAACCATCATTGCCACCTCCTGCCCAATACGACTCATGTCTAGGGGTGCAGTCACCTCCCCCACAGCCGTGTTCAGAGGCTGCAAGTGAGAGGGAATGTCTGTGTGTCACACTCGAGGTCCCAGAGAGCCTCTGTGTCACAATCATAACGTAAAGTCTTTATCGTTTAAGACATTCCAAAACCTCCCTCATTCGGCTGCCATAGTCATCTTGCAGCTCAGTCTAGAGACTTTGCCAAGGTCGCAGTGAGACACTTACAGACCAGGGCCTGAAGAGCTGGGACTCAAACTCTGACTTCACCCCTCCCAGCCCAGAGCTTCTCCCCACCTCCTTACCTGGCTCAGGTGAGAGTGTGGCCTCTGCCACAAGGCTGGTTGGGAGATGCAACAGCCTGTCTCTGAGGAAGGCGTGGACTGGCCCCTCTTGACACCTAGGAAGGCAGAGACGTTAAAAATATGTTTTCAACAAGTGAGATGAGCACAGTGGGTCAAAGAAGAGGGCTGGGATTCAAAACTGCCCCACCCCAGGATAGACCAACCTTCCACAGCCAGGGCAAGAGCTACTGTTTGTCAGTTACCCGGGGCACAGCCGATCGCTGTGGAGGGCACATGTGCTCCCAAACCATTGCGCTAGATGCTAAATGAAGCAATTAGAGAGGAAGAGGACATTTTAATTACCAGGCTTGGCCGGCTCCAAAGGGGCCCAAATTTCAAGTGAATGTGAAAACTCAATTATGCTGAACGGGAGCAAGACACCTGGCATCATGGGGCTGATTATCTGGAAGCCCGAGGTGAAAGGGAAGGATGCCAGAGAACAGAACAAGGGAGACAGGGGAAGTCACATGACAAAGAAACTCCTAAGACAGCAAGAAAATGCAAGAGATCCACAGCATCCTGAAGTGTGGGATGAACCAGCCTCTCAAGGGAGAGTGGGCAAATTAGTCCCATTAGCAATTTTAGAAACTCCCTCTTTTCTTTCCTCTAAAGGATATACAATTTTCATTTTTTAGCTTCAAACATCTCATGAACTTTTCACCTTTCCATTTTTTTCCAAAGCTGAATTCCTACTTGCCTCCACCACCGGCAACCCTGGACAAGAGCCACAGCAATTCTGTGCTAGCTTGTCCTTTCTGGAACTTTCCAAATGAGATTCACCCTAAGACACCCCAGGAGAAAGGGAAAGAGTACCCAGTGTTGGGAAAGGGTTCTGGTGTATCTTATTGCATATTTGAGGAGTATTTCTTTAATAATAATAATTAAAATTCTAATGTGTACAGAATTAAAGAATTTTCTTTCTCCTTCATCTCTGTTTTAAATCTGTTCAAAATGAATTAGAGTCCAAAAGACAAATCTTTGCATAAAGACGTTTTACACTTGTGATGGACATTTCTAGAGAATGCGGGAAATATCTAGTCTAGTAAAGCTACTGCTATTTTATGTCCCATCGAATGCTCCATGCCTATGAACAGATCTGTTTTCAGACAGAACAGAGAGTCAGCTAAGCTCACCCTCTGGTCAACTGATTCACTGTCATTCACTAGCCTTGCAGCATGTTGGATTCAGATAAGTTAATTTGTTAGCTCCAGAGTTGAAACCAGAACCTGAATATCTAGACTCCTGATCCTAGCATTTCCCCCAGGTGATGTTATGTGATATCTTTGGGATTTTGCCTAATTTCTAAACATAAACATATGGTCCAATTTACCCTAGGTCAATTTCTCATCTTTTTTTTCTCTTTTTCATTTTTTTAGTTCCGAGGCTAAACATATTTTGACTCCACATAATCTCTTTGCCCAGTACTAAGACTGTCTAGAAGTAGAGATAAGAGTTATTCATTTACTCGTCCTCCCGTCTCCTTATTTTCACGACTGGGGCCAGCTAAGATCACTGTGTGATATTAGGAGGAGTCTTGCTCTTTCGCCATGGTCCACAGTGTGGGTGGGGGTAGGGGGGTTCACAGTGCTTTTGGATGAAACTTGCCTCACTGCCCAGCAGGGAGAAGGCTCTTTTCAGACTGAAAGTCAGAAGCATCATGGGAAAAGAGCTGACAGCTGAATAGGACAGGAGACAATAGTTGTTTAAGAAGAGCAGCCGGTCCCTGAGAAAGAGGCCTGCCCTCTAATGAGTGGAACCATCCCTGTGTGCTGGGCTGGGAGGAAGACGAGAGCCTTTCAATGAAGATACATTGTCTTCAGTTCCCAAAGCAAAGATCAGTGTCCCAGAATCATGGTTTGAAATGGTCTTCTCTATGTCAAGGAGCCCACGCCTCTGCTTTTGCGATTTTGAATATCATCTCAACAAAAATATCTATGCAAATGTTGGAGGAAGTGGCCACAGGCAGCTGGTATACTCCAAAAACTCCCCAAGGAGAAATATGTCCCAACCCTCCCCTTTATTTGGCCCCATCCCCACTCTCCTCCTCACAGGGAAAAGTGGGTGAAGTTCTGCGTTCGTAGCAGCTCCCCTGTCCTTTTCTCGCCTTTCCCATTCTTTTGGCCATCAGATCAATTGTAAACAGCAGTCCCTTCCCTCCCCTCGAGACAGCTAGGAAAGCTTTGTTCCCTTTTAAACAGATGGGGAAACCGAGGTAGAATGTGCCAGGGGGCCCTGGAGACTGGCGAATTCTGGTTCCCAACCTACCCACGCCGGCCACAGAGAAGAATGAACTTTCTCTTTCTCGCTGTAATTAAATCAGACCGTCACCACTTCAGTAAAGCAACGTTTGTTTAGGGAGGAAAGAGGGTCGCGGCGTGTGGCGCAGCCTTCCCTTTGAGCAGCCCTGACGGAAACAGTTCCGGGCCCTGCGTGCCCAGCGGCGCCCTTCTGTTGTGCACGCCATTCATCATTGCCTTTGGGGGCAGCTAAGCGGAGGGCGAGAAAGAGAGAAAAAACCACACGAGCTTCCAAACACACAGTGGTGTTTTTCCTCTTTTCTTTTCCCTGTTCATTTAAAAGTCCAAAAATATAAAGTGCAGGGTTCAGTTAATCAAAAGGCTAATGCTTTCTACTCCAAAGGCCCTTTAATCTGAGGAGACGATTCACAAACATCTCTTCCCCAGGCATTCTCCTTTCGTGTTCCATTAAGAGGACGCTAATGCAGCCTTAAATTGAGTCGGAGTAGATGGGGGTGCTGTGTGCAAATTTGCCCGTGCACTCTCCCAGGTCGGTGTTCAGACCCGCCGCTCAGGACCCCCAAGTAACACATCCTCCTGTTGACATCCTCCTCCCGCCCTGTCAGGTCTGCCCTGCTTCAGGAAAGCCCACTATATGAAGCACTCAGAAAATGGGCAAGTTGTCTCCATTACAAAAGCTTCTGTGAGTAAATGGGAGCTGCTAAAAATCTACGCTGGGGGTAGGGAAGCCTGGGTTCCACTTACCCATGAAGGCATGAGTTTATTTGTTCTCTAAACCATCACAAACTAACTGTGTCAAGACCCTCTGCTGAAGATCAAGGTTAAAAGGTGAAGAAAATATGAATCTCCCTCAAGCATTGCAGGCCTGGCTCAGTCCGGTGATCAGCTGTGTCCTTGGTTAGTTGTTCAAGCAATGTGGGTCTCAGATCTCCCTTTTGAAGAAGAAAAATAATAGCTGGCTTCCCTCTAGCTCACAGAGTGAGAAGGTAGTAAACCTGCGCATTTAAGTGTTTCTTTACAGATCATTAACTGCTCTGGGGAATGGAGGGTCATAAGAATAATAGAATTTTTGAGCTAGAAGGAACCAAAGAAATCAACTATTCCAACCTTTTCATATAAGAAGGGAGTTCTGAGAGCTAAAATGTTAGGAGACTCTGTCTGTTGAAAATCTATCAGAAATGAAAACAAAACATCTTCGAAATAATAATGAAAGAGACTTAGGTCTCATGATTCATATCACTTTGTGGGGGACAGGAGAGGTCTCAAGAATAGCAATCAGGAAAATTGGGTTCTGGTCTTGAATTTTTCACCAATCAGCTAAGTCCTTAGAGAAATGATTTAACAGCGACTGACTCCCAGTTCTATCACCTGTAAAATGAGAAGTACAGATGGGAAACATGGCTCAATGGGGACACGGCGGGCTTTGGAGTCCTCCCGAACTGGGCTTGCGTTCTGCCTGTGCCACATTTTACCTGTGCTCACCAGGGGTTTTAGTCGCCTACATGTGACTCCTTGAGTCTCAGCTTCTACTTCTGTAAATTGGGCATAAGCCACCTCTCTGATGGGGTTGTTAGGATTAAATACGCCACTGCATATAAAGCACTTTGAACATGGTGAGTAGTTTTAATGAATGTTAATTCCCTCCCTTCCTAGATAGATAACCCCTTCTAACATTAAAGTTCAATGACTATTAAATGTCTCCTTTAAAAGTGATCTCATCTAAGTATATTGGCGTTACCACTTTCTCACCCTACAAGGTAGGGAGAAGCCAGACACTTTTCTCCTAATAGAAGATGAAACAGGGCCCTGGAACTATGACAGCTCACTCAAGGTCACAATGTCTTATAAATGGAAGTTGAACCAGGTATCCCAGCTTCTAGGCTGGAGGCATTTCTCAAAACAGCCATTTGTGGCTAAGAAGGGGAACACTTCTCATCAGCCAACTTGCCATGAACTCAAATGGGTAAAAAGAACAATAGAAAGGAGAGGAAGAACTCATGTTTGAGCTAATGGTACACTGATAGCTCATTTAATCCTCTCAATAATCCCGTGGGACAGTAAGTATCCCCATTTAGGAGATGAGAAAACGGAGGAACAGAAGGGTAAAAGAATTTGTCTAGAATTCCAAACTTGTCGATGATGAAGCCAGAATTCATCCAGGTACAAACCAGGTACTCTTGCCTCATCTCACACGGCCTGGACTCATCACCATGGTGCGTGCAGGTGGGGTCAGCAAAGATCTCTGTGTCACCAAAAAAAGACTCAGTTTCTAAGACCCTTCAAGGAACCCTCTTCTAGTCCGTGGTCTCATTCATGAACTTTGATACAAGCCCCCTAAGAGTATTTCTCAGCTTGAAATTTACTTATACCTCCCTCCTACACCCTCGCTCAGAGCCAAAGAGAAAAGCCAAAGGGATCTGGGGCTTCTAGAGACGGTAGTCAACACCTCTGACCATTCCTGAGTAAACAGATATGGTCCTTTCACAGGCTTCAAAGAAGGGACTGAGGAAGTTCAGGACCTGGGAACATGGGGCATGCTTTAAGGCTAAAGCCAGTAGCTGATGATAAATGAAAAAAGACTTTTCAAACAGAATGAATGTAAATGAGAAAAGAAGCCCCTGGTTAGGGAAGTTATTCTAGCAAGTGGCTATATAAATGTCTTTATATTGTTATTTCCAATATTAGTTTGTTGTTCCTCCATGAAAGCTGATTTATTTGAAATGTTATTACTAGAAACACCCTAATCTTTTGGTAATAATTCATATACTGGAAGATTACAGTTTTGGAAGGAAGCCCAGCGCTGTCTGGAATCCTATTTATGGATTAAAGGATTTGAACAGCATTGCAAGCAAGATCTCTAAAGAGTAGGATAATGTAAACCTGGTTCCATATAAAATGCTTTACCCCAGCTGTAGTAACCCCATTAAAGTCAGATTGTCAGGGACACTGGGCACGAGAACTTTCATTACAATAAAGCAGGGTATCACTGCCCCTGAAGAGCAGGGATTTTTCAAGCCCAATTGCCCTTTGTCTTGACAGACCATGCTTAACTTTGCATTTCCCCTTACTCCTAGGGCACACAACTTCATGTGATAGGTCTTGACTTCTTGAAATGCGATATCCAAGTGAAGGAAGGAGAAACAGTAATTTGGCACCGCAAAGGCAATCGTGGAGCTAATGCAGTTTATCTGCAGAGCTAGGATCACACGGGCCAGGTACTTTGTATTCTCAGAAACCTTCAGGTTGAGATCGATCTTGTTCTACCAAAAGTGCTCTTTTAGGAAATAGTAAGGAGTCCAGGCTTTGATGCTGGAAGAACCCAAGGAAGATTAATTAAAGTCAACAAGACCTGGCAAAGATCGCTGTTGACCGTAGGAAGGGCAGAACACCCAACAGACGCTGCGGAGCCACCGAAGCGAAGAGCTGGGCAGCCCTCTTCCCTCCGAGGACCCTGGGGAGCCCTGATGCCCTGACAAACAGTGACAAAGCCCCGGGAGGCGCACTCAGGGCCACCTAGGTCCCCTCTTTGCCGGTGGTGTTGTCACGAGGTGGTCGTTTAATCTCTTTGAACCTTAGCTTCTTCATCTTTAAAGAGACAGTATCTACTTGCAAAGCTGTTGTGAGAATCTGATGCAATCAGTTTGCCAAATGTCCAGCGCGTGGAGGCTGGGAAAGGAACAGTAGCAGCACCATGACCGCTACCAAAGAACTGACGCTCTGTAGCGGGGGGCGGGGGGCGGGGGGTCCAGTTCCTACATCAGACTCAGTGGCGGCTTTGCTTCTCTGTCACAAAGCCCTGCTGCTGCTGCTGCTGCTGCTAAGTCGCTTCAGCCGTGTCCGACTCTGTGCGACCCCATAGACAGCAGCCCCCCAGGCTCCCCTGTCCCTGGGATTCTCCAGGCAAGAACACTGGAGTGCGTTGCCATTTCCTTCTCCAATGCATGAAAGTGAAAAGGGAAAGTGAAGTCGCTCAGTCGTGTCTGACTATTCCTGACCCCATGGACTGCAACCTACCAGGCTCCTCCATCCATGGGATTTTCCAGGCAAGAGTATGGCAAACCCAGAATGCCATCAGAACTGGCTGGGGCTCAGCAGAAGCAGAGATACGGTGGGAGGGAGGCAGGAAGGGAAAAGATAGACCAATGTCACGTTCTCCTTCAGCAAAGACACTGCCTATTAACACAGTCATCAAGCACCTCATGAACATCATCTGCCACATAAATAATAGATAATAATTCTAATTATACCACATCTAAAACTTGACTTAGGAAGTCTTTATTTTTTTCTGTAACTTATTTCAGTCACCTCAACCAGATCCTCTTTTATTTTATGATTTCAGCCTCTGTTCAGTGATTCAGGTCTAGGTTCTGACACTGGATACAGCACAGAAGAAATGTCTTCTCAGACCCACTGAAATGGAATGGAAGCATTCCAGGGCACTTGGAGGCTCCAGAGAAGCAGAGAGCACTATTTTTAGAAGGTTTGTTTTAAACTACTTGTGTGAGAGTCCCCCGGGGGACTATGGAAGTCCCTTTTATTAAAATGCAGGTTTCTGGGTTCCACATTAGCACCATTAAATCAGAATTATCTGAGAACGGGCCCTAGGAATCTGCACTTTTAACAGGTTCCCAGAAGAGCTTGATTGCACTAAACTTCGAGAATGGCTCTAGTGTAGGAATTTCCAGAGAGAAGCCAGAAATAGTGCCCTTCAAGACTGCCCACGAAGCATGGTGATAAGAACAATTTCGTTGCATTTTACTATTTACAAAATGCTTTTGCCAACATTATCACATACTAAAGAGTGTGCATATAAACAAATCGGAGATATCCACACTGCAAATTATTTATATTGACGAACAATACAGCACACCTTACCTTATCGACCCAGATCAGAGAAAGGGCTGTTCTGCATAAATACATTTTCTAGGGGGAAAAAAAAACAACAACTGGAACATAACCCTTTGAATGCCAAGTATTTGAGACAATTAATCCTAGTGCTATTTTAATGAATTTTATAGGTCCCTGCCTTAGTAAACCAAGGAATTCAAACATAGTTTATCATTGCCTTGTCTCAGAGTCTTCACTAGGCACATCTGCTTTTGCAGGAAGCTCCAGGGGCGGGGAAGATAGAGCTTGGAGGCCCAGTGATGTGCTCTGGGCTCCACTCCCAGGAAACACTCTTTGTCCTGACCTTTGGCGGCCTCAAGCTCGAGGCCCTTTTCTTGCTGTCTGTTGTGTTTCAAGCTTCTCTTTGAATTGACGAGCCAAAGTCACTTCCTGCCACTGGGACACAAAGCACTGCCTCCCTCACCCTTTCTGATGATGCCCTACTAGTATTCTAAGGCAGAAGAAAATTGAGAAGGTCATAATTGTAAGTATAAGCTGAGGAAATCACCTCTGAGAGTTTCTGAATCGATGGTCCCAGGAATAATATTCACGAGACTGAGGGTGAGTTATGTTCATCAGCTCAGAGGTCTGTTTCCAGCAGGGTTCAGAAAGTGGAAAAGGACGTCCATCTGACCTCTGGCTAAACAAGGTTAATGGTTGCAGAGCCCTGAGGCTCTCAGAGCAGAGTGCCTGCTTACCAGAAAGATGGGACCCAGGACCTGGGGTCACTTATATATTTACCACCAGAGCATGGAGAGAAGGGACACGGAAGACAGATGCATCACTCGTAAAGAGGAGACTGAATATTTCTGGGTGAATCTGTAAGAATTGTTTTCTATGAAGGCTGTCAGATAAGCAACTTGGATTAGCCTAGAACAAGGAGGGGATTTGTTAGCTCACAGAACCGGCAGGTTTCTCTGTCTACAGTGCTCGTCTCTGCTGCTGTGTGTGCTGACAACACTCTCATCTGCACGTGTTGCACATGACTGCTCTGCAGCAGGAAGCATGCTCTGCACTCAAACCAGCCTCTCTTAGAACCTGAAGGAGAGAGAGGCCTCTTACGTGTGCACTTTAAAACTTCTGCGCTAAGAAGTTTTCCGATTAAATCAATATGGTTCATATTTCCACCTCTTGAACCAATCACTTGTGGAAGGATGAATGGTCGGGATGAATAGGTCTTGTGCCCATTACTGCAGTCAGGGGTACTCAATGCCAGGATCAGCAGCCCATTGTAATCCTAAGGTGGATCAGAAGCACCTCCCGAAAGGAAGTGGGAATTGATCTTAGCAGGAGGGTGGGACAGATGGTGCAGAAATTAAACAAGAGATATCAACTGCGGCAAAACAACAGCTCAAGGCCCATCTAACCTCAGCACCATGGGAAGATCAGGATGGCAAGATAAGGATGACGGGGCTCAGATCAGGGAGAGCTGCAGAGGTGTCAGCATCCACGACACGGAGCCCCCTCTTCCCACAGAATCCCCAGCAGAAGACTTTGAGTGAAGAGACTATTTTTTTTCAGTGACTGTATCAGCCAGTGGAGACCAAGCTTCCCTGTGGGAACCACTAGCCTGCAGACCTCAGCACTTAGCACGAAGCTTTACCCCTCAGTACTGAGCACACCCAGTGCAGCTGCATCTGAGTGTCACTGTCTGCACTCAGACCAGGCCGGCGGAGTGGCCGGGGTCTGAGAAGGATGGGCCACATCTCAGATCTAGGAGCCTCTGTGTGGAAGTCGCCCTCCATTTCTGTTCGGGCAAGTACATGAAATTCTGCCGTAAGTCTGGGAAGAACTTAACAGACAACACTGCTGCTGCTGCTGCTAAGTCGCTTCGGTCGTGTCCGACTCTGTGTGACCCCATAGCCGGCAGCCCACCAGGCTCCCCCGTCCCTGGGATTCTCCAGGCAAGAACACTGGAGTGGGGCGCCATTGCCCTCTCCATGATAGAAAACACTAGTGACTACCAAAGATTCCGTAGATTCCCCAGCCTCCAAAGGAAAGGGGGTGGAGAGAGGAAAGAATGGTTCCCTACAGATTCTACCCAGTGAAAGCAGCACCCGGGGTTCACTCCCACGCCTCCATCCCCTGTTCGCACCGTTGCCCCACTCCACTGGAACTTACTAAAGGATTCTGATGTTGTTGTTTTCAGGAGAAGAGAAGCAGAACCTTCCAACTTTCTACTGGGATACTTAGAGAATGTGAGAGAGAACAGGACTATCTTGGCCATGCCGTGGTCTCTAGGTAGACAGAGCTATCATATAGAAAATCATATACATGTCTGGTTGGCTATAAGAGTAGAGAATCTGGGAGGGACCTGGGCAAAAGCTTGGAATCTCTTAACAGATTTACCTGGGGGAGACTGTGGAAATGATATCCATCCAGAAAATGATGCCCTGCTAAGCGCAGTGAAGCTAAGCACCAAGAAAAAAGAAAACAAAATACCCTCCCAAACTGGGAGAGAAATAAAGAAGTAAAGAAAGAATAGAAAGAGAGTGGAAGGAAGGAAAGGAGGAAAGGAGACAGCTTTCTTATGAGTGATTAGCTTACACCGGCATAGGTCAGACATTTATTCATCTACCATTTGCTAAGAAACTACTCTATTGATCAAGTACTAAAGTTACAAAGATGACTAAGACACAGTCTTTGCCTCGAGAACTTAATTTATTGCAGGCAAATAGGCAAGTAAAGAGAAAACATGAAATCAGGGAGATACTGCTGTGTCAGAAGCAAGTCCAAACATTGCAGGCACCCCAAGAACAAACACGTATCTCAGCCTTGATCCATGGCAATCAACTGTGCACACCAGTGTGAAGGCAGTCTCTGAATCTGCCCTACAGGGTAAAGAGAAGCTAACCAGAAAAAGGGAAAGCAGTCTGAGGGAGAATATTCCAGGGAGGTGGAGTGCATTTGAAGAATTCCCAGGTAACAAAGACGTGCTGTAAGTAAAAGAGTATGAAATTAGGATGGGAACGGTGATAAAAGGCGAGACTGCAAAGAACAGTTTATAAAGGGCTTTGGGGTGGGTTTGCAAAAGAATTTCTGTTTTATCTTGAAATTAATGAAGATAATTTTAAGCCAGCAGCCAAAATGGTCAGATTCAGTTTTTTTTAACTTAATTTTTTATTGAAGAATAGTTGACTTACGATGTTTCAAATGTACACAAAAGTGATTCCATTATACATACACATTGAAGTAAGTCAGACAGACAAAGATCATATGACAACATTTATATGTGGAATCTGAAAAAATGGTGCAGATGGAACTTGTTTAACAGAAGTAGACCTGCAGATGTAGAAAAGAGACTCACGGTTCCCAAAGGGGAAAGACGGATGGAAGGATAAACTGGGGATTGGGGACTGACAGATACACGCCACTACTGTATGTGAAATAAGCACGTGCTGTCCAGCGCATGGAGCTAGATTCACGTTTTAAACCAACCGTCGTGGTTAAATTATGAGATGGACCAAAAAAGTCCAGGACTGGAGGCGGAGGTGGAGAGCAGTCAGGGGGTTCTTATAATAATCCCAGGAAAATACTGAATCTAGGGAGCTGAGGAATAGGTGGGCATCGTCATAGCCCTAATCAGCTGTGAGGGGAAAGCAGTTGCTTGGGAAGGAAGAGACGGGCTGTAGAGTCCTTTGGACCAGCGTAGGACACCGTCCTATTTAGTTTCTTCCTGGGTCCCTCCTATTTAAAAAGGTTTGCTGAGAACCCTGACACTTAGGTAAAGCTGATGGGTGATCCTGCCCCCTGTACCCTATCAACCTCATGCCCCTAGAAGTTATCAAGTGTGTGGTGTTGAAGAGACCACTTCAGCATCACCCAGAGGCACCTCAAATAAATAACAGCCGTGAACAACGTGCGTGGTCAAAACCATTCTAAAGAGTCAGGTGGTGTGTGTCCAGAGAAGACTCCGATATGAAAGGGGGAGGCGCTTAGGGACATCTTTCTCTCCATCCCCAGAGCTTACCGGTCATTTCCCAGAACTTGGGTCTATGCGTCACCAGAAAACAATATACATAGAGTTATTGCACCCCTTCCCAAACACAGCCCATGCTGCTGCTGCTCCCGCTGCTGCTGAGTCACTTCCGTCGTGTCCGACTCTGTGCGACCCCCCAGACAGCAGCCCACCAGGCTCCTGCATCCACAGGATTCTCCAGGCAAGAACACTGGAGTGGGTTGTCATTTCCTTCTCCAACATAGCCTATAAATGATGATATTTTTGTCTTAAACAATGTACAACCAGGGCTCAGCACTGCTCTTTTTTCAAAACATCCTGAACTCAGCCCATTAATGATACCACAGCAGCAGCAAACAGGAGCCCACGCCTCAGGGCCGTAGTCACTGCAAAAGGTGCCTAAGTCCCACTGGGAACAAGACAAGGATCTCTGTTCCCCTTCCTCCTGGAGAGTCAGCTGCTTTGAGGCAGCAAGTCTACCCAAAACCAACTGAGCTTATTATAACACTGAGGAGGGGAAAGGGCAGCAGCCGGACTACTGAAAAATGGGAGAAAATTCAAGGAAACGCCATTCATTTCAACTCACCGTCTTTGGGCTGTGTTTGTTTGGGGAAAACAATACTGATGGACAGACAGACAGATCTAATAAACTGTAGAGTCGCAGCATCCCTTTCTCCACTTTCCCAACCTACACTTGTGTTTGGAATCAGGTCTGCATGGCTTTAGGAAGAGTCTCTCTGTCTTGTGAGTAATTCACAGAGCCTTCCCAAGTCCCCGGGGACTGGCTACTAGCTCAAGGCCTCAGTGGCAAGTGTGGAACCCTGAGATGGGATCCGTCTGAGTTTCCAGCAATGCCCAAGGCCTCGCAATCAGCCAAGGCACTCGTCACACATCCCAGCCCCTCCTCGAAGCCTGTCTGTGACAGTGTTGCTTTGGAATCCTATCTGATCAGGCAGGACTTCTTCGTGATACTGTTTTCTGTTCTTTTGAAGATGGTGGGCAAGAATAGGTGCAAGGATGGCAGCTGTAAGCCTTCCCAGACATGTCCCACTCAGACACAGACTTTCACCTCATCACCTGTTTCAGGGGAAATAGCTGGAAGTCACACAGTCGTGTTTCGTGTAGATGTTAAACACACCACTCTGCACAGTCAAGATGTCACAGCATCACCTTCGTCCTGTGCTCAGCGTGTTGCCAAGGAAAGGAGGCTTCCAGGGTGTGGGGCAGGGAAAGGCTGCCCAACTGGACACTTTGGTCTGGTCTCACGGAGAGAAGGATGTGAGTCTTTACCTGGAGTGATTTGAAGAACTTCCCGACTTCTCTTTGCTGCTAAACCAAGTCAAAAGGACATCCTGACCAGTTCTCTGTGATGTCTCAATTTCCACCATAATAGCATCACTCTTTGAGTAATAATATTGTCCCCCAATGGTCTGATATAAAGACACAAACTAGTACAAGAAGGATTTTGGTTTCGGGCTTGAATCAGTCACTAATCTCTCAGGTTTCTACCAAGCAAGCCTGAGGCACAGGGGACAGGACCAAAAGCTGGGGGTGCTTAGGTTCCCGGGTGCCCAGGTGAGGAAGGCTGACAAGACGCAGGACGAGTCTTCCGCTGCAACAGGAAAGGAGCCTTGGTAGCAGAGGTGGCGAGACAGTGGTAAACAGCAGCAACTATATCCCTCACTTGGCCCTTTGTTCAAGGCCTGTCTTGACCCCAGACTCAGTCACCACTGGATTTTAGTACTGAAGAAATTTCAAGAGAAATGCAGGGCAAAGGTTCAGTCTCAAGCACAACTGAACCACATTTCCTTCTAACAAAGTGGCCTGTGCGTTGATGCTTTTATATCAACATATCAATAGAAACACTTCTCTCTTTTTTTACAAGGACTGTATCAGCAATTCTGTCAGACTTTCAGAAAATGTTAGTTTGTTGGCACTTAAATTTTATCTTCTCTGCCTGCATATCTACCGACCCCCAACTGGGAAAAAAAAGCTTTTCTGTCTAGTCATTAATGATGTATACACAGTCACTTAGGAGAACTAGAGGACTCATTCTTCAAGGAAGTATGTTGGAGCTTTTTTCTTCCTTATAAAACAAATAGTAACCGCCTCCAAATGTATATGCATTTAAACTGTTTTCTACATTGGGCTTTCTAGTACCCTTCTTAGAGAAGTAAGATCTCAGAAAAATGTCACTTTACTTTTTTTTTAACCGAATTAAGAAAGTAGGTTTAATTTGGGGTGTGGGAGGAGGAGAGCTTCTTAGGAAGGCTGCTATAATTTGAAAGAAGTTATCAAGAATAATTTGGGGAGCTTCTTCTCTAGAAGTCTGCTTAAATGGAATTCTCAAGATTGCAGTCCTGCCTACAGAGAGGGGCTCTGGCATAAATGACCTGAAGTGCTCTCTTCCAGGCTCAAGAGCTGCAACCCTAAAGCCTGGTCCTTCCTTTAAAAGGATAAAGCAAAATAAAGCAGAATACCTTGTCCATCCTGTTCTCCCAGTGTGCTGAGAAATCTAATGGGGTAAAAGCTCAGGTTTGCATAAGAAGTAAATCAGAGTGAGTTCGTCTCCACAAATTCTGAGCAGAGCCCATCTTGATAAATAAAATGTGACATTCATAACAAACAAACCAAAAAGCAGATAAAGGATGAGAGCCCTCAGCATTAATGCCAGAAAACCTTTGGCGATAAATAAGTAATATTATAATAAAAGATATTATAATGCGTTGTCATTTGTAGGGAGAAATGTAATATAGTCTGAGGAGGAAGACAGATGGCTCAAGTTGTTTCTCTGACAGTGGAAGTAATAGCTATTGAATGTTATGTTTAGCATATCGTAAAATCAGTGTTAGCAGGCAAGACAGCCCTCAAGCCTTCCTGAAGCCCACATTCAGCCTTCTGACATCAGCAAGGAAAAGGCCTGCAATGCAGCTCACCTGGGATGGATGACCTCGATTCAAACCAAATCAGATGAGACAAAGCTTCCCCTCGGCCCTCAGCCTGAAGTGGAAGTGAGCTTGGGGTGACTGGAGAACGTCTTTCTTCAGCCCTCTCTGTACCTGCTCTCCCCAAGGGGCTCCTGCCAAGCCCAAGCTTGAATTCCTGTCGCACTGAGAACTTTTCTGAGCTCTCCTATACGTGGAGGAGCCATGGACCAATTCAGGATCTCCTTGGAGCTGCTGAAAATCCTCCTTCTTCTCACCTCACCAAAAGAGAAATCTGCGCAAGTACCCATCACGCTGCCTGACCTGCCTCTCCCTTATTATTATGCCTGCTGTAGCCCCTCCACCTGAAGGAGAAGAGAGAGCCCCAGCAGCTGTGCGACAGCAGAGCCTGACCTCCCTACCGTTTCCAGCTGGAGCACTGCAGCCTTCCTCATTGCAGGGACAGGAAAGCCAGTCGCGAGAAATAATTCAACCAAGTGCTCACACAGGAGGGGGCTTCGCTTGTGCCAAATGATGCAAAAAGAACACTAAATTATTTACTTTTTTTTTTTATTTTGGTAAATTATCTGCCAGGAAAGCCCACTAA
The DNA here is from genome assembly GCA_006408675.1 of Madoqua kirkii. NCBI lineage: Eukaryota > Metazoa > Chordata > Mammalia > Artiodactyla > Bovidae > Madoqua > Madoqua kirkii. The sequence goes on from SJYC01113317.1 coordinate 93,085, forward strand.
CAAAACATCTTGGGCAAAATGTATCCAACTTTTTTTTTTTTTTAATTTCTCTCTCTTTTCTTTTTCATTACAGAATGAATTTGAGAAAGGATTCAGCTGGTCCTCCGTCTCTGCTTCCCAGGAGCTGTAACCGTGGCAGTAGTAACTGAGTACCGCAACTCCTGGGCTTCACTGACTGCAAGAAATGGGCCGTGGACTCTGTGAAAGAGCTGGGCTCAGGAGAATGCAGGAGGATGACTAGGAAGACAAATACATAGGTCGTATTTCCTGAGAAGACTTGATTTCCTGTGAATTTTTCTTCTTTTCTGTCTAAATCTCAAGGTAAAAATTCCATCAGAAACCTCTGGCTCCCTCCCGGTACCATCAACATCCATCTCAGAAATGGGAAGAAGTGTCCTTTGCTCACAAAGTATTCTAGGAGCTACCATCTGTCCCTGTTGTTTATAGAAAAAGAAAGTCCTCCAAGAAGAGCTCTGGGTGGCGTGGCTGAGCAGGGGGTGACGGCAGACTGTGCGTGGGCGCTCGGGGAAAGAGACACTCACACGCCAGTGGGACAGGGGTCTGCTCCTTCCCTTCCTTAGGACCTGGTTCAAAAACCTTGTAGAGAAGAGAGACAGACATCGAGAATCTTCTTTGCAGAGGGCTCTGTGCTAGGTGTTCTAAGAGGTATTAAAGGCAGCCCATCCTCAAGGAAGCAAAGAGATCTATACTCTCAAAATTAAGGCGATGGCCAAGCAGGACAGTATTCACCCGCTTGCAAGATTGGCAGACCTAGCTTCTCATGCCCATGACCAGTCTCCTCTCAATAAGCAGGAGAGGCCTCTTTAAGAGCCGGAGCTTTGAAATCTTAGATACTTGACTCTGCAGCCTACTTTGACCGCTTACTTGGTTCTGGGATGCTGGGCAAGTTATTGTCAGCTCTTTGAGCACCGAGTTTCGTGACATTGAAAAGCAGACAGTCGTTGTGGCCACTTCATGGGACAATCGAATGAGTTTGTGGAGGCAAAGCATTTGGCACAGCATATAGTAAATGCCCAATAAATGCTGGCTGAAAGGAAGCTGAAGATGTGCCAGACCCTGGGCTTGAAGCTGCCTCCCCAGATGGCTGATGTGTTACTCTCCAGGAGTTTACAGGACAATAACTCAGAGTCAAATAACTGTAGCAAAATGGCAAAAACACATACTAAGCTGCCTGTTCTTGTTAAGAGGCTGGAGATGACATAATCCTTTATTTGAATTGTTCCTCTTATAGAGACTTTTGAGAGGAGCCTGGTGGGCTACAGTCCATGAGGTTGCAAAAGAATCGGATATGACTGAGCAACTAAGCATGTATGCATGCCCCAAGGAGAGAAGTTGGGCCTGTGATTCCAAACCATCCTATCCAAGTTTCATCTAAGGCCCAGTGCATGCCCTGCGGAGGCTAATATGTTAATTAATTAAAACACTGCTAAAGTACTATGACTTGGACACTATGATTGGTGCCAGAGATAGATGGCATAAATGCCTAGTGTTCACCAATATCCATGCTCTCCTTTGCTTCCTGAGCATTCAGCTGGACTACACTTCCCAGCTTCCTTGCAGTTACACAAAGCCATGTGGCTTGAGTTCTGGCCAATGGAATGTGAGCAGAAGTGAGGCACTCCACTTTCAACTCTGACTGGTAGAAACCTCCTACCAATGACCACTTTTTCATTCCACATCTACCAGGCTAATCAGAAGTCCTTCAGGGATCCAGAGGAACGTGCAGCCACAGATGGCGACTTGAGTCCTTGAATCTTGGGACCAGGTTAGACTGTGATATGAATGAGAAGTGGGCTTCTGTGCTGAGTTGCTGAGATGTGTAGGTTTATCTGCTACAACAATTCGGGTTATTTTTCATACCTAGAAAAGGAATAAACAAGATTGACTTGACCCTGGCCTTGTGAAGCCGACAGACAGTTTAAAATGAACAATTAAGTTAGTAATTATAATGTAGCATGATGAGCGTTAGAGCAGTAAAAAGACAGAGATGTGGAAGCAGACAGCAGGATGACCTGAGCTAATCAGAGAGTTCAAGAAATTCTTTAGAAGAGGTGCAATTATCAAGAGATTTGAAAGATGGTGTGCCCGTCAGCCCTGGCTGCTATAACAGAGTACTGTGGGCTAGGTGACTCCAACAACAGAAAGGTACCTATTCGCAGGTTTAGAACTGGGAGTCCAAGATCAGGGTGTCAGTAGAGCTGGTTCCGTTCTGAGTTTCTCTCCACGCCTTGCAGATGGCTGCCTCCTCGCTCTGTCCTCACATGGCCTTTCCGCCACGTGTACACACATCCGTATGCTAATCTGCTCTTATCCTTAACACCAGTCCAATTGGATTAGGGCCCACCTCGCTTCACCAGAATTATCTCTTTAAAGGCCCTATCTCCAAAGACAGCACATGATGAGATACTGGAGTTAAAACTTCAACATATGCATACAGCCCATAACAGACGGCTGAAGCTGAAGCTCCTATACTTTGGCCACCTGACGCGATGAGCCGACTTATCAGAAAAGACGCTGGTGCTGGGAAAGACTGAAGGCAGGAGGAGAAGGGGACAACAGAGGATGAGATGGCTGGGTGGCATCACCGACTTGACGGACATGAGTTTGAAAAACCTCCAGGAGGTGGTGAAGGACAGGGAAGCCTGGCATGCTGCAGTCTATGGGGTGGCAAAGAATCGGGCACCACTGAGTAACTTCACTTTCACTTTCATGCTTTGGAGAAGGAAATGGCAACCCACTCCAGTGTTCTTGCCTGGAGAATCCCAGGGATGGAGGAGCCTGGTGGGCTGCTGTCTATGGGGTCGCACAGAGTTGGACACGACTGACGTGACTTAGCAGCAGCAGGTGAAGGATTGGGGTGAACCTCAGGTTCTCTCTCTGATCCAATGACGAGAATGGCACAGAGAAAGCAGGGGGATGAGGAAAGAGCTCACATTTACAAGAAGGAAGGTGTAGAGCTACTCAAGGGGTGATTCAGATCACACCCTGACAGCAGTGCTTTGATTGCAGGTTTGGAACTTAAGATATGAAACATCAAATTGCAGAAAGGCCAGAAGCAGCAACACACCTTGGCTCTCTGGAGAGGGAAGGAGATTGATTGCAGCTGTGGTCTGTGGACCTGGAGCCTTCATGGGGCTACTCTGCTTGCTAAGAAATCCCAGGAGAGTCTTTTAGAGTAAAGATTGGCCCCAGAAGTCAGATCGCAGAATGATAGCTACCTGGCCATGTGCAGAGATGGAAGATCAATGGGTGAAAGATCAATCTGAATAAATGATCTATTAATATATACCACAGGTTCCTAGCAATTAATCTCCAGGAGAATGACAGCCCGCCAGTTACAGTGAACTGCTGATGGTGATTGACATAATGGGATCGTCTGCAGCTGCCAGGCTGCTGAGTTAGTGATATTCACATTTATTTTCCTGGTTGGACTGAGTGGTTTCTGGGGCAGCTCTGGAGTTTAGAACTGAAAACATACTGCTCACAAGACCAAAATAGTCTCTTCTAAGAGAAGGTGTACATAAGCAAATCTAGGGCCAACCACTGATCTACTGGAAGGAAAAAAAAGAGAGAGACCTTTCTTCTCTCCCAAGTGTTTAGAGAGGTCTTTGAAATGTGGAGCTTGGAGAGGGATTTGGAGAAACTTGCTCAGAAAGGAGGAAAGTTACCCCACAGTTGAGGGCTGTCATCGTGAATGGAAATAACTACATAGTCATGAGAATATGTATTTTAGAGTATTCCCCCCACCTGTTTTTTTAGAAGAATGCCGTGAAGGACACTTGTTCTTCCAAAATATGTGACCCCAGACTTTGTGTCTTCAAAGCTCAGAATTTGACAGTCTGCCTAGTGAATCCCTACTTATTCTTCAAAGCCCATCTCATTAGCCTTTAACCTTTCCTGAAAGATATTTCCCAGATGCTTTTGATGCTCCTCCCAAAACGTCTCCCCAGTCCACCCACCGTTCTCTGTGTCCACACCCACCATTTAGTCCAGGCCACTGTTCTCACTTGCCTGCACTTCTGCCAGAGCCTCCTGCCTGGCCTCCCCGCTGACCACCTTACCCATAGTCTAGTCTTCACACAGCAGCCAAATTCTCTGTGTTTTAATTATACATCAATGTGTATTATTACAATTGCACTCAGAGGAAATTTCCCTCTAACCCTCACCACGGCCCACACAGCCCTACAAAAGCTGGCTCCTCACAGCTCCTATGCTTTCACCTCTTACCAAGCGCCCTACAGCTCGTGCCATGCCAGGACAAGGTCAGCCTCTTCTGCTCCATGAAGCCTTCCTTTTTCTGCCCACCCTCCCTATCCCCTTCTTCTCCCGAACCCCACAGCTCAGATCTTCCCATGCTGGTTTCCTCATCATATGTAGATTTCAGCTCCTCAAAGAGGCATGTCTGGACCAAGCCGGAAGGTAGCTTCCACTCCCTCACCCTAGTCGCTATCATATTGCCTTCTTTATTGCCTTCATAGCACTCATCATGATGTGGAATTACATATATATATGATGCATGTATAGTACTTGGTTATTGCCTGTCTTTACCCACTAGATGTTCAGCTCCATAAAAACAGAATCGTTCTAGCATTTGCATCTCACAGCAGGCGGTCAAGTACCTGGCTTCCAGCAAGCGTTCAAGTCTTTCAGAATGAATGACTGAAAGAATGGCACGAGCCATCACTTACTCCTCTGAATCCCCATCGCATCCTATTCCCCTCTCTGTAAAGATATTCACTACACTGTCGCATGGGGATCTGCCAGAATCCACTTCTCTCATCCTTGATTACGAGCACCTTATGGAGAGGAACATGTATCCTGAAATGGCGTGTACTAAAGCAGAGGACACAGTGTTATCCACATCGTCAGTATTTCTCAAACTTTAATGGGCACACAAATCAGTGAGAGGATCCTGTCAAAATGCAGTTTCTGATTCACAGTCTGGAGCGGAACTCAAGCACTCGGATTCCGAGTGATGCCGGTACTGCTGGTATTCAGCATATTTTGCATAGAAAGGCATATTTTGAGTCAGTGATTTAAAATGTTGTTGTTCCTTCCCTTTGTATTTGCTACAGAGCCCCACACAGCACTGGATATAAATTAGCATGTATTAAGGAGAATGAATAAATGAATGAGTTAAATGCTCTCACATTTAGAGGAAGTAAAACTGACTCAAGAATTAAATAACATGCTTTACCTAAGACACCACAGTCCAGTCTAGAATCTTTGCCTCTATGGCTCTCTTTCCTGAGTCACAAGTCCTCTCTCCAGTCACCTCTTAGGGTTAAGGTTTAGAGGTTCAAAGACATCAAAGAGAAACTGTGAATAGTCCCCACCCCAAAATAAATGTCAAAGCTCTGGGAGGGGCACCCCGAGAGGAGAAGGGGCCATTGCTTGGTAACTACCCAGTGCGCTCACACCCCTGCAGGCTGTCAGGGTTTCTGTGGTCTGCCCAGCCTGGAGGGGTATCATCCAAGAGATTTTTCCCTGCCAGGCCTTTCTTCTTGGCAGAATCTATCTTATTTACATACACCAATTGCTAAAGGGGGCCAGCAGAGACTTGAGAGGACATGTATTTCAAATCCTGAAAGATGATGCTGTGAAAGTGCTGCACTCAATATGCCAACATATTGGGAAAACTCAGCAGTGGCCACAGGACTGGAAAAGGTCAGTTTTCATTCCAATCCCAAAGAAAGGCAGTGCCAAAGAATGCTCGAACTACCGCACAATTGCACTCATCTCACTCACTAGTAAAGTAATGCTCAAAATTCTCCAAGCCAGGCTTCAACAATACATGAACTGTGAACTTCCAGATGTTCAAGCTAGTTTTAGAAAAGGCAGAGGAACCAGAGATCAAATTGCCAACATCTGCTGGATCATGGAAAAAGCAAGAGAGTTCCAGAAAAACATCTACTGCTTTATTGACTATGCCAAAGTCTTTGACTGTGTGGATCACAATAAACTGTGGACAATTCTGAAAGAGATGGAAATACCAGACCACCTGACTTGCCTCTTGAGAAATTTGTATGCAGGTCAGGAAGCAACAGTTAGAACTGGACATGGAACAACAGACTGGTTCCAAATAGGAAAAGGAGTACATCAAGGCTGTATATTGTCACACTGCTTATTTAACTTCTATGCAGAGTACATTATGAGAAATGCTGGATTGGAAGAAGCACAAGATGGAATCAAGATTGCCGGGAGAAATATCAATCACCTCAGATATGCAGATGACACCACTCTTATGGCAGAAAGTGAAGAGGAGCTAAAAAGCCTCTTGATGAAAGTGAAAGAGGAGAGTGAAAATGTTGGCTTAAAGCTCAACATTCAGAAAACGAAAATCATGGCATGTGGTCTTATCACTTCATGGAAAATAGATGGGGAAACAGTGGAAACAGTAGCAGGCTTTGTTTTGGGGGGCTCCAAAATCACTGCAGATGATGACTGTAGCCATGAAATTGAAAGACACTTACTCCTTGGAAGGAAATTTATGACCAATCTAGACAGTACATTCAAAAGCAGAGACATTACTTTGCCAACAAAGGTCCGCCTAGTCAAGGCTATGGTTTTTCCTGTGGTCATGTATGGATGTGAGAGTTGGACTGTGAAGAAGGCTAAGTGCCGAAGTATTGATGCTTTTGAACTGTGGTGTTGGAGAAGACTCTTGAGAGTCCCTTGGACTGCAAGGAGATCCAACCAGTCCATTACTAAAGGAGATCAGTCCTGTGTGTTCTTTGGAAGTAATGATGCTAAAGCTGAAACTCCAGTACTTTGGCCACCTCATGTGAAGAGTTGACTCATTGAAGACACTAATATGGGAGGGATTTGGGGGCAGGAGAAGAAGGGGATGACCGAGGATGAGATGGCTGGATGGCATCATGGACTCGATGGACGTGAGTCTGAGTGAGCTCTGGGAGTTGGTGATGGACAGGGAGGCCTGGCGTGCTGCGATTCATGGGGTCGCAAAGAGTCAGACATGACTGGGCAACTGAACTGAACTGAACTGACTGAACCTAGTTTTAGCGGGTTGAAGAGGAAAATCCCCACAACCTGGGATTAGGGGGTGAGGGGCAGACCCCAGGGCATCGGGAGGACCCTGATGCATGGCTCCCAAGAAGCTTGGGGACAAGGACTGTGCTGCGGACTCAGTCTCTGCTCCGAATTAGCTCAGAAAGGTTCCCCCTGGGCAGGCGGGCCCTTGATTCCCACCCCACCTGAGAGCACTGGAGCCTGCACCATGGGATCTGCCTGGAAGAAGCTGTGCTGGCTTGCAGCGGGCTGAGCACAAGGAACAGCCTAGGAAACAGACATGCACCGTTGCTCCCAGGCGCCCGTGGGAACACAGGCCCCGGCCCTCGGGAGAGCAATGGAGCCCACAGAAGAAGCGTAAGCTGCCAAACAGGGGACCTGACCGGAAGCTTTTCCCAGACTCTTCCCTCTCATCATTTTCCCCATCCCTGCTGGTCTTGAAAAGCTGTGATGGTTATCTCAGGCCTTCCTATCAGTCACCAAGAGTAGAATCAGGCCAGGCTTGCGGGGAAGCTCCAGAGTCAAGGCTTCCAGATTCTCCGGGATTGTATCACCCCCTGCTTCCCAACTGACTCTGAGGACTTGGGGAATTTGAAAGATCCAAAGGATTAATATGAAGAAAGTGTTCAGCTATTTTGCCCCTTTGCTGTGAGCAGGAAGAAAAGCAGGATGTCCACAAGGCACTTCGGTCAGATAGACAGATGTGAGTGTGAACGCACCGAGATTCTGGATCCCAAGCCACCTGCCTGCAGCACTGATGGGCAACCTGCTTACTCAGAACATGGTCCAGAAGCAGCTGGGAGAGGGCCAACAATGCGGGACCTCCTCCCAGACCCTGATGCGCCTCCAGCTGGGCTAGTATCTTCCCTCCTGGTTGGGGAAGGAGGTGGACGAATGAGGACTCAAGTTCCCTAGAATTTTCTCATCAAAACCCGCTTCTCCTCTGTCCTGATTATGAGCGCCTAATTACTGTGCAAGAGTAAAACCCACATTTCTGTTTTAGCCCCAAACACAGCAATATTTAAATTCTTAGGCACCAAGAGCAGACAAGTGAGATAAACTGCAACTTGTCCCACGAATCAAAAGTGACGTCAGGAGTGGCCCCTTTCCCTCACCGAAAGAGCAGGGTCCATGGTGCACCCCTCGCTTTCTCACAACCACCCCTCACTCTGTCCCCACCACCTCCCAACGTCCTTCTTCTTCCTCTCCAATTTCTTGACTCAGACAGTTGCTGGCTCATCATGGGAAGGGGTCTCTTCCATCCCTGAGGGTTTGGTCAATTGGCTCTGACCAGGGAGGGGTCCTCTCGGTCTCTGTCTCTCCAGCTGCTCTTAGATTCCAGTCCCTTCTTGCCTTGCGCTCCCCTGCACTGCCCTTCAGCCTGAGGCTCCCCCAGAGCTCTGGGCTGGGGGGAGCACGTCCTTCTGTCACTGTGAGTGCTCACCATCCCCAGGACCCTCTGGCTTGAACCCCTCTTTTGCCTGGCTGCACACAGCTCCTTTGATCCCTGGGGAACCAGAATGGCAGGTGGCAGCTTGGTGTTTAAGACCTGGTCACCGGTGAGTTCATATGCCCCACTCTGGAAAGCATCCCACCGGCCACTCATGGACTGAAAAATATATATATACACTTAGAGTCTGTGTGGGGTAGTGAGAACCGATCAGGCTGGCTGAAATTCAGATCCCAGCCCTGCCATTGAAAATGTATATGACCTTGAACAACCATGGGATGGGAATTTTTTCTTTGGATTCTTCAGCTGGGTTTTCAGGATCGTAACACCCACTTCCTAGCATGTAAGTGGCACAGAAGCCATCAGTTTTTCTAGGTTTTTCTTCCTTCCCAGAAAACCTCTCCTGGCCACCCAGATGTTGGCCACCTGGACTGTCTCTGGTTCTGGGTATCTGAGCTGACAGCCTCCTTCTTTACTCTCCATGCCCGCAGACAGTCCCTTCTTCCAGAGGCTACTAGTCAGTACACCTGGAGCACCGAGAGGTGACCTGTCCTCGTCTGGGAGAAATCGTTCCGGAGATGTGAACCCTTCATGGATGAAAGAACTCGCTGCCACACTGTGAGAAGCTGTGGGACAGCAAAGATTCCCAGGAGCCCCCCCACCCAGATGTTCACGCAGGCGGCTCGACCTTGTGTTCAGTTTTTAGCCACTTCATTGCTGCAAAAAAAAAAAAAAAAAATCTGGACAGATCAATTAAGATTTAATTAATATTCTACAGTGAATACAAAATAATTATTGTGGTCTTTTAATTAAGGATTGATGTGGGGAAAGTGGAAATCATAAGAACAGTTATATAACAGTTTCTTTCCTCAGGGAGGCTTTGACTTGTTATTCTCAGGAGATGTGAACCCAACATAACAGTTTTATTAGCTCTTATTAAAGCTTTGATACATGCACTTCAAAGAAGTGGCCGTTCTCCTTTTCATCTGAAGTACAGGAATCTCCTCCGGCATCTGGGCTGTCTGGAGGGGCAGCTAGAACAAACCGAACTTTCTGACAACCCCAGTTCTCCCTAAAGCTATTTATTTTCCCTTTTTCTACCTTCCCCGATAGAGTTACGGAGTAGGGCGTGGACAATGTGACAGGGGCTTCCATAATCAGGGTTAAGCACCCTTTAAGGGTCAGCAGAGGTGGCTTGACTCGGAGAGCGAACTGTAATCCTAGAGTTGGGAGCCATCGTTGAGATCCCCCTAGCCCGCCCTCACATTCTGTGTGAGAATCTTAGCAGGGGCATCCGGTCCTCAGCTGGTCACCTAACCTCTGCTCTTAAGCCTATCCGTGATCAGAAGCCAGCTAGTTCGGAAGTCTGCCTTGTCCACATCTAGACACTGCCAGCTATTTTTCTAATCTTCTGTACATTGTGTCCATATCCATTTCCCTTTCCTACCATCCAGAGACCTCAGTTCTGTCCTCTGGAATACGACTGAATAATCCAATTCATCTTCTCCATGGGACACTTCCAAATACCTAAAGCCAGCTGTTACTGCTTCCTGAAGTATTCTCTTTCTAAATTCATTACCCGCGCAATCAATCTTTTGTTGACAAGATACCCAGACATTTCTCAGCATTCTGGTCCCCATTCTTCGGCTTGTCAGTGTCCTTCCTGAGTATGGAGCCCAGAACTGACTAGAGGGCTCTGAGCAACTCCAACTAGGAGAGAAGAGGGCAGGCCCTCACGCTATTATACACGTATAATAACAGGGCAGAGAAGCATAGCTGTATATCCTGATAAAGCCTGTGGTCCTCTGAAACTCACCCAAATGTTTCTTTTATAAGCTGTGTTCAAACCACTTCTTCCTTATCCTCTATTTGCAAAATCAAGCTGCCTTTCAAACCTGAAAACTAAGGCTCTACTTTAATCCTTATATAAAATTTATCTTGTTGCTTTCAACCTATCTTTCCAGATATCAAGATCTTTTGAGACTTGTTTATATCATTTGTCATATTAACTGACCTCTGCTTCATGTCATCACAAATTCGATAAGCACAGGGTCAATGTTTCATCTGAGTCGTTCTTGAAACATGACAGAGTCAGGCAAAAACCTTTAAGATGCTCCTAGAGACCTCCTTCCCCTTAGATATCCTTCCAGAGATCAACTCCCTTTTGAATGGCATTGCCCTATCAGCCTTAAATTCACACACAGCCTGTATTTTCCAGGTCATTCCAGAGGATACCAGGAGAAACTCTGTCCGAGTTTAACTATATTGTCATTCTGTTTCTCTACCACCCAGCCCAACACCACCATTCCTGTCGGCCAGACTAATAAAAATATGGAAAAAGGAGCTCAGGGCGTTCAGCATGGCTTTCTTGTAGGAAATCATGGATGCTTCTAATAGTCAACTCTTTACATTTTGTGTGTTCACAGACCATCTGCTTAGTAATACACTCTAGGATTTTCCTAAGAGTGAACATCAAGATCACTGGCCTGTAGTTTTTATCATTCACGTTTCCCCTTTTGCGAAACTGAGGACAATGTTTGCCTATTAATCCAATTCCTCATGATTGCAGAAGATCAAGGCCGCCCAGGACTATATAATCAGATATTCAACTCAGAGTCCAAAGAATTGGGGAATTTGCATTATAAAAAACACATTTCTTAGCCAGTGTGAGAGAGAGCCCCAAAGGCCTTGCCTTAAAGAATTCTCCTGAGCACCTTAAAAATTTACCATCTAGGCCTGAGAAGCTGCTGGAAGATCTAACATAAAGGTAAAATCCTAGCTTTATCTCCAACTAGCAATTAGTTTCTACTGGTCCCAGTTTCCTCACCTGTAAAATGATGAAATATACTCTGCTTTTAGGTTTTAGTGACTTACCAGGTTAGTTACTAAGGTGACCACACAGGTAACTAGATTTACATACCAAGGCCTGACTCCTCAACTTTTTCCTGGAGGGTTTAAATAGCAATGCCATTTTCATTTGCCTTCTGGATATAAACGTGCACAGACATACACACATACACACATGCTCACACACGTCAGACTCTGCAGTCGTTAACTGATTTTCTTTCCGGTATGTGCATTTGCTGAGAATAAATCCATTGTTCTAACATTATCTCTGTGTTATAATGACTCTGTTCTAGGAACAGCTTGTTACAGCATCATCTGTCAAGAATGTATTACTAATGCCTTATAAGACATTCTCTGTACCATGTTCCCAAAGAACAGCCCTGGATCTAGGTAACATTTATTAAATGTTAGAAACATTGTCAAATAACTTCACACACACAAGTAAGGTTGGAGGGTTTGTGTGTGTCAACACACATGTATTTCTAAGGAGAATAACAAAGCCTGGTGTGAACAGAAATATTTTGTGATATTCTGTCAAATTCAACATATCCTATTTATGTTCCTTGAAACATTTCAGGGCATATATATTTATCCAAACAGAACTGCAGTGAGCAAAACACAGGGAGGCCAGAAAGACATATGAACACACACACATATACACAGTACCAGCACCACCAAGAAGCTGCTGGCAAGGAGGAGATTAAGAAAGAAGACGTGGAACTTGGCTCAATGAGCTAGGGAAAGCCTCCTCTGTTCCATTAGGAAGAATGTTAGGATAGCTCTCCCAGCTTTCTTCCTAGCTTAGATCTAGGTGGAAGAATGTAAGCAAGGTTCTCAGTCCTCATGGCTGATAAGAATCACCTATAGGAACTTTCTAACCGACGCATGCCTAAGCCAAAATTTAGACCTACTGTCCTTGTGGGAGTTCATTCATAAGCATGTTAATTTTGCAAATCTATGCTTCAGACCTCCAGCAGGTTTCATAGGAGTCCTGAATCCCTTTACCAAGGCTGCTACCACATTTATACCAAGGAATATTTCACATCCTAAAACAGTTCACTGCAGTCAAAGGCAATATGAAATACAATGGTATGGTTGGGTACAGAGGCTCTACAGCCAAACTCTTTGGGTTCAAATGTGTTTTCAACCACCTTCAATCATCTCTGTACATTCATCTCCTCTGCCATGAAACAGAGCTACTAATAGCATTACTATTAATGAGTTAGTATATATAAGAAATTGTTTTTTCCTTTAAGGTAAGCATTCATAAATGTCAACTCTTTTAGGCAAATATAACTAGCCTTGGTGGCTCAGACAGTAAAGAATCTGCCTGTGATACAGGAGGCCCAGGTTCGATCCCTGGGTTAGGAAGACCCCCTAGAGAATGGAACAGCTACCTACTCTAGTATTCTTGCCCGGGAAATCCCATGGACAGAGGAGCCTGGTAGGCTACAGTCCACAAGGTTGGCACACGTGGCCATATTTTCTGGAGAAGCCAAGGCCGGATCGACCACGTGCTTCCTTCTATTCAGTCGGCTTTCTTCCTGCCCTCTGTCGGTTCCTCTTCACCTCCATCCTGCTTCTCTGGGATTACCTCTTCCACAAACACACCATAAAGCATCTGCCATAAGTTATGCCTCAGGCTCTGTCTTCCAGGGAACTAAACAAAGATTTAAGTTTTACCAAGATAAACTGCCATGGAGTGTTATTATGCTTTTGAACAGAAAACATAAATATCCATAACTGGAATCTGCTACAGTCATCAGGGGTGACCTAGCCAGCCACAGCTTGCCTAGGACTTGAGGATTAAAGCAGGGGTCGATCTAGAGGGCAGGGCCCAACCCCGTGCTCCTTCCCTGACACCCCCGGTGAAAACGACCAGGGGAAAAGTTCAGTTCAAGATCAAGGAGGCCTTTCCCTGGAGGACAGCCCCAGAGGTGACTGGTTTTAGAGAAGTCCAAGGCCTTAACAGAGTGCCCTGTGGACCAACCCTGCAGCGGAGAACAGCGAGAAGCTCCATAGTTTGAAGGCTTACTTAAGTCCCCAGGCATAGGTCATGGGATCCAAGGTCCCCCTAGGAGAAAGATAGAACTCCTGGAAAACCAGGAGTCTATGTAGCTAACTTGCTTGATCCAAGGCCTCACAAAGTGGATGGATTCTTCTTCCAGCTCAATGCACGGTGAAGATTTCTCCTTGGGTCCTGCCTACCTTCCTGAATTTGGCTCAGGATGGAGTTAGCTACAGTTAAAAGTGAAACCCTTCACTCAAGAGGAGCAGGGATTGAGACACTTAGACAAGATGTGTGCTGTGAGATCACAGGACCCTATGGGAAAGTGATTCTATAACCGAACATGTGTCTAAGCACACTCATGGTAAAAAAAAAAAAAAAAAAAAAAAACTACACGAGTGAGATTCTAGAGAGAGCAATCAGGGAGATGGGCCAGGGTGCCCAGAGCTGTGTCTAACATCACCCTCCTCGGCAGGGTACAGAGGGGAGCAAATACCAACCACGGGAGTCGTTTCTCTTTCCACCTCCTCAGTTAGCCTGAGGCGGTTACACTCACCGCCTTTTCCTCTGTGTCCTAAGCTAGCTAACCCTCGTTCCCGCCCACACAGGAAGGCTATGAAGAGCCCAGTATCAAGGCCAAGGATTGCCTCAGCAACCCAAGTCCTCATTTCTGGCACACTCTCATCGCGTCCCTGCTTCTGCTTCCTGGTTCCATTTCTGAGCTTTCGTACCTCCACTGGTTTCTGACGTTTGGCCTAGGATCTGAAATTTTCTCTCTCTCTCTCTCTCTTTTTTGGTACCTTTGGGATATTAGTTCTTTTCTATATAACTGCAACTTGGCCACCAGCCAACCCTGGTCTCCCTGGTCAAGTATAACTGGACTTTTGGCTGGAACACTTGATTTAACAGACTTCCCCTACCCAATATTAGCAACTGAATTCCAACTGCGGCCCTATGCTCCCCAAAGTCTCTATTAAACACACACATACACACATGGACGTGTGCATGCACACACACACACACACTGCAGAATGATAAATGACCCGTTTTGCCAGTTTTAAAAGAGACAAAAGCCATTTCATTCTGTTTGTGAGTTCCCAAGCTAGATCTATTACCCCCGTGATAGTTAAAAAAAAAAAAAAAAAAAAAAAAAACTACACGAGTGAGATTCTAGAGAGAGCAATCAGGGAGATGGGCCAGGGTGCCCAGAGCTGTGTCTAACATCACCCTCCTCGGCAGGGTACAGAGGGGAGCAAATACCAACCACGGGAGTCGTTTCTCTTTCCACCTCCTCAGTTAGCCTGAGGCGGTTACACTCACCGCCTTTTCCTCTGTGTCCTAAGCTAGCTAACCCTCGTTCCCGCCCACACAGGAAGGCTATGAAGAGCCCAGTATCAAGGCCAAGGATTGCCTCAGCAACCCAAGTCCTCATTTCTGGCACACTCTCATCGCGTCCCTGCTTCTGCTTCCTGGTTCCATTTCTGAGCTTTCGTACCTCCACTGGTTTCTGATGCTTGGCCTAGGATCTGAAATTTTCTCTCTCTCTCTCTCTCTCTCTTTTTTGGTACCTTTGGGATATTAGTTCTTTTCTATATAACTGCAACTTGGCCACCAGCCAACCCTGGTCTCCCTGGTCAAGTATAACTGGACTTTTGGCTGGAACACCTGATTTAACAGACTTCCCCTACCCAATATTAGCAACTGAATTCCAACTGCGGCCCTATGCTCCCCAAAGTCTCTATTAAACACACACATACACACATGGACGTGTGCATGCACACACACACACACACACTGCAGAATGATAAATGACCCATTTTGCCAGTTTTAAAAGAGACAAAAGCCATTTCATTCTGTTTGTGAGTTCCCAAGCTAGATCTATTACCCCCGTGATAGTGCAGAATCCAGATGAATCACAGAGACACCGGCTGCACTCAGTAGTCCTGGGCACACGAGTTCTTTGGTGAGAGAAGACCTGAGCTACACAACATGACCCTGCTGATGTCAAGCTGATTTATCCACAGCTCCTTCCACTTCTCCTCCGTTACCCAAAACCTCAGGAGACAAGAAGCCTCATTTTGCCATTGACAATAAAGAGAAAGAGAAGTAGGGGTGGAAAGTGGATGAAATCAGAAAAGGGAAGACAAATCAAAGCTGTCTCTGGGTTTCCATTTGTACGAGACCCCACTCCCTGCCTGCATTTAAGCCCACCCACTGTTGTGGGTGGATTCTCACCGATGAGGCAAAAGTTGTTTCTAGAGCCATCAAATTCACATTACTTAAGCAAGATTGAACTGTTTAAAATTTCAATGTTGTCCACCAAAAAAATAATAATAGGAAGCTGTATAGTGCAGAATGTGCTGACAGCAGTAATGTTTCAGTAATAATTCATGTGTAGGAGACGATGCTCTGGAAACCAGCCCAGCCAACTAATGTAGACTAGGGATGCTCTCCTCCTGATGGCCAAACCATTGATTGACATTTCTGCCCCATCGTGAAATCAGCTCGCAGATGAAGTGGAGGTGGTTCCAAGAGGAGGGAAGTTGAAGAAGAACGAGGGAATGAAGGGCGCCAAGCAGTCCTGCCCAGAGAAACTTGGGCAGAAAGACCAAAGTAACATCTTCAAGCTCAGTTTCTAATCTAAGCCAACTCCTGTCTTGATTCTCGGCTATAATTTTAAAAGCTAAAAACAAGCTAATCATCTAATAAAGGTGACATCAACTATTCATTCTATCTTCCACTTGGAACCAGATCTCCCTCCCAAATAAATCAGCTGCCTCTTCCCAGTCGTCCTGACAATAAGATCCATAAAACCAATGAACTCTTCTGCTGTACACACAGACCTCGGGGCTTATCTGCCCGCGTAGCACATGTGCCGTCAACTCCTGACGTCCGTGAGGGAGCAGGGCTTGAGGCACCCTGCCACTCACGGTGCTTCGTGGTCTCCTCTGTCCATGACTCAGAAAAGGAAAATCTCTGAACTGCGATCTATGGAATGGAAAGAGATAAGAAAATAAGCTCCCCTTGACTATGTAATGCCTAACAAAGCAAACTGGAAATAGCCTCCTGAGTTTAATGCGGAGATTTTGAAGTAGATATCCTCCATATTTTGTGACTGAAATTTGGGGACGAGAGAGAACTTAGAAAGGGGCTACCATGTGCCAAGCTCTTAAAATGTAACGACTGTTTTATGTGTTGTAAGTATACAAATGGGCAGTTGGCTTGAAGAGTACGTATGAAAGTAAACACAAAATATTGTGCTGATATATCAGTCACGTCCGACTCTTTGCAATCTCATAGACTAGTCTACTGGGCTTCTCTGTCCATGGGATTTTCCAGGCAAGAGTACTGGAGTGGTTGCCGTTTCCTTCTCCAGGGGATCTTCCAGACCCAGGGATCGAACCCAGGTCTCCTGCATTGTAGGCAGACGCTTTACCCTCTGAGCCACCAGGGAAGCCCCAATTATACCAACTTTTATTTATTTATATCTATTTTTTTAGTTACTCATGAAATGAAAATGAAACTCAGGTAAACCTGAGTTTAAGTCCAGCTCTGTATACTATCAAGTAAGAAACGAATCGCCAGTTTATGTTCGATACAGGGTGCAGGATGCTTGGGGCTGGTGCACGGGGATGATCCAGAGAGATGACACAGGGTGGGAGGTGGGAGGGGGGTTCAGGATTGGGAGCTCATGTACACCCGTGGCTGATTCATGTCAATGTATGGCAAAACCAACACAGTACTGTAAAGCAAAATAAAGTAAAAAAAAAGTCCAGCTCTACCATTTATGAGCTATTTCTTCTTAATTTAGTCCTTAGTCTTCTTGTCTATGAAAGGGCTTAATAATAATTAATTTGCAAGATTGCTGTGAAGTTTAAATAAAATGATGTGTGTAAAGCAGTTCCTACAATGCCTGAGATACAGTAATCATTAAAAAATAAGGTTGTTATTACTATTGGTCAAAAGAAATGGTTAAATAAAAGTGATTTTTAAATCTGTTATTGAATAATATGCCTCTTACCATGGGCGGTCATTCAAAACTGAATTATGGATACAGAGGGAGACTCGCAACAATTGCTGGCTATCCTGTTGATGCACTTTCTGCATGGATTCAAAATACTCTCCGGATCACTTTAGACCATTGTGCATACAGACATGAGGACAACCCGACTCGATCAAGTTCCACCTGCTCCCTGATCCTTGTCTGAGCCCTACCCTGTCACAGGGGACCGTCCACATCTATATCTGAGGATAAGAATCTCCAACCCACTGTCTCATTGACCACGCTGCCCATGATGTCCAGGGCCTGGCGTCAGTGGGAATCAGCAGTGAAGACCTTGCCCTCTGTCCCTTCTACAGCATCTTAGCTGGCTGAACCTCCTGCAACTACACTCAAAATACTGGCTGAAGAAAATTATAGAAAGCATTATTTTTTCCTGTAAACCTTTCATTAGCTTCTTGCAGCTCTTGGAGATAAATCTAAACTCACTGACATTGTCTGCAGGACCAGTAGGATTGGGCCATGCCTGCCTCACCAGCTGGATTTTCACACAGCCCCCTCCCTCTTTCTCTCTGCTGCACGCGAGCTGGTCCTAATCCCCGCCCATCTCACCAGGCTCTTCCCTGCCTCTGAGTCCCTGATACAACGTTTGCTCTTCCCTCAGACTTGGCCTACCTGACTCCTGTTTATCCTGCAACTCTCCATTTATGTCTCCTCTGAAGAGAGATTTTCCTCATCTTTAATTCTAACATCACCCTGATTTTTCCTTCATGCCCCTTATGGTACTGATCAAAATTTTACTTTTTCTTTCTCGGTCAGGATCACAACTTTCTTAAGGGCTGCATCCCCAGCACCTCACACAAACATGGATGCAATAATATTTGCTGACTCAGAGCATAAATAGATGAATAGCTAGACACTGGCTGTCCAGAGTGGAATTCATGACTCACCCACCTTTCTAACACCAGTGTTTTCTTATCTCCATTGCCACTCCAGACCTTCAAGCCTAGAGCTCTTTCTGTAGGGCCTGATTCTTCAGCAGGCCCTACACTCAGCCAGCATTTGTGATGAATAAATCATTCTATGGCCAGATGTTGCAGCCGAGGAAGGAGTTACACAGGGTCATCAATGCACAAGTATATTTCAAATAGTATTTTATCGTTTGGAGTGTGCTACGCCAGTTTTCATACCAATCCCAAAGAAAGGCAATGCCAAAGAATGCTCAAACTACTGCACAATTGCACTCATCTCACACGTTAGCAGAGTAATGCTCAAAATTCCCCAAGCCAGTCTTCAACAATACGTGAACCAAGAACTTCCAGATGTTCAAGCTGGTTTTAGAAAAGGCAGAGGAACCAGAGATCAAATTGCCAACATCCACTGGATTATTGAAAAAGCAATAGAGTTCCAGAAAATCATCTACTTCTGCTTTATTGACTATGCCAACACCTTTGTGTGGATCACAACAAACTGTGGAAAATTCTGAAAGAGATCGGAATACCAGACCATCTGACTTGCCTCTTGAGAAATCTCTGTGCAGGTCAGGAAGCAACAGTTAGAACTGGACATGGAACAACAGACTGGTTCCACATGGGAAAAGGAGTACGTCAAGGCTATATATTGTCACCCTGCTTATTTAACTTATACACAGAGTACATCATGAGAAATGCTGGGCTGGAAGAAGCACAAGCTGGAATCAAGATTACCAGGAGAAATATCAATAACCTCAGATATGCAGATGACACCACCCTTATGGCAGAAAGTGAAGAAGTAAGTAAAGGGAAGTAAGTAGAAGTAAAGGGCCTCTTAATGAAAGTGAAAGAGGAGAGTGAAAAAATTAGCTTATAGCTCAACATTCAGAAAACTAAGATCATGGCATCTGGTCCCATCACTTCATGGCAAATAGAAGGGGAAACAGTGGAAACAGTGGCAGGCTTTATTTGGGGGGGGGGCTCCAAAATCACTGCAGATGGTGACTGTAGCCATGAAATTAAAAGATGCTTGCTCCTTGGAAGAAAAGTTATGACCAATCTAGACAGCATGTTAAAA
Source organism: Madoqua kirkii (assembly GCA_006408675.1). Classification (NCBI taxonomy): domain Eukaryota; kingdom Metazoa; phylum Chordata; class Mammalia; order Artiodactyla; family Bovidae; genus Madoqua; species Madoqua kirkii. The sequence continues at coordinate 112,489 of SJYC01113317.1, forward strand.
AGCAGAGACATTACTTTGCCAACAAAGGTCTGTATAATCAAGGCTATGGTTTTTCCAGTGGTCATGTATGGATATGAGAGTTGGACTATAAAGAAAGCTGAGCCCCAAAGAATGGATGCTTTTCAACCCTGGTGTTGGAGAAGACTCTTGAGAGTCCCTTGGACTGCAAGGAGATCCAACCAGTCTATCCTAAAGGAGATCAGTCCTGAGTGTTCACTGGAAGGACTGATGTTGAAGCTGAAACTCCAACACTTTGGCTACCTCATGTGAAGAGTTGACTCATTGGAAAGACCCTGATGCTGGGAAAGATTGAAGGCAGGAGGAGAAGGGGATGACAGAGGATGAGATGGCTGGATGGCATCACCGCCTCAATGGACGTGAGTTTGAATGAGCTCCAGGAGTTGGTGATGGACAAGGAGGCCTGGCGTGCTGCAGTCCATGGGGTCGCAAAGAGTCAGACAGGATTGAGCGACAGAACTGACTGACACAATATGTGAGTACATGTATATTATCTCATTTATCCCTCACAACAGTCTTATAGGCTAGGAACATCAACTGTCCCCATTTTGCAGATGAGGAAACTGAAACAGAGATTAGGAATGAAGCCATAACATCAGCTAATTATCGAATGGAGATCTGAAACAAACTTGGTTTAACTCCAACATTCATACATCTAATCTCCGGAGTTCAGTCTTTCTCAGCCACAGGCATCAGCTTTGTCAGTTAACTCTCATTTGACCTTAGCTCCTCTCTGCTTCCCTCTTAATCCACCTAAGCTCTTTTCTTAGATTGTTTGTTTAGTCACTAAGTAGTGTCCAACTCTTTGTGACCCCATGAGCTGTAGTCTGCCAGGATCCTCTGTCCATAGGATTTTCCAGGCAAGAATATTGAAGTGGGCCGCCATGCCCTCTTTCAAGGGATCTTCCTAACCCAGAAATTTAACCTGCATGCATCTCTTGCATTACAGGTGAATTATTTACCACTGAGCCACCTGGGATGCCCTTTTTCTGGATTGTGAGCACTAATACTCGGAAATATATTCTTTTATTTTTCAGGGACTAGATTTTCAACCTAATGATTACCTCTGAAAATTTTGTCTCCTTTTGACTTTATTGCCCTAAAGATTTTGCTTTATTGGATGATCCATCCTGACTATAGGGAGAGAGGCCATGAAACTAAAAATCTTCCACTACTTGTTAGAAGCTGTGAAAAGTGAGCTTTAAACCAGTATCTAAGAAGGAAGTGACTTCCCTGGCGAGCCAGTGGCTCAGACTCCACACAGGAGCAACACCTTAATGGTAGTTCCCCCAAAGGACTCCAATCTCAGGCAGAAGTTAGTTTTTCCTCAACACTCTAGTACCATAGATGGATGAGTCTTCTCTCTGGTTCTGACATCCAGCATGCCTTTTACTAGATTTATAACTCTTTTTGTAAAAAATAAATAAATAAAGCTAAGGGCATTGTGACTCTTGGACTTAACTAAGGGATGGGAGAAAAGCTGCATTTAGTTAGTCCTTTCCGTGTGTCCGTCATTCTTCCAAGTGTTTCACATGCGTCATCTGATCCAACTGCCTAACCACCCATGACATGATTATCAGCATCCCTTTCATATACAAGATAACACACAGAGACACAGAGAAGTCAAATGATTTGTCCGAGATCACATTAGCTACTATATAGTAAAGTGACTATGTCATACCTATTTTTTTTAATCCCTAGGTCATGCTTTTTCCTTTATCCGCACGATATCCACAACCCCAAACCTTTCTGCTTTGTCTAGTAAGCCTTCTCTCATTTTGTTTCTGAGCCTCCTGGTCTTCATTGTTCTTGGGTGGGTTCCCCTCCCCCGATACCTCCATCCGGACCCTGGGTGCCACAGTTTCCTCTCCCACCGTCACCATAAACGTCGTCTGTTTTCCTGTTTCCTTTCTTGAGCAATATAAATGTATGTTTAGATGTGTGTTCGTTTGACTCACATTTGCAAGGCAAATCACTTGCTTTTCATTTGGGAGCTGGTCTTGTGCAAATGTGCGTGCAAATGTGCTCAGTCGCTTCAGGGGTGTCCGACTCTTTGCAACTCTATAGACCAATACCTGCCAGGCTCCTCTGTGCCTGTTATTTTCCTGGCAAGAATGCTGAAGTGGGTTGCCATTTGCTTCTCCAGGGGACCTTCCTGACCCAGGGATCAAACCCGTGATTCCTGCATCTCCTGCCCTGCAGGCAGATTCTTTTCTGCTGAACAAATGCATGCACGATGCCACGTATTATCAGGCTAACAGAAAGCAGGACCCTAAGGGAATGGGATGGGAGATGGAGCAGCTTTGATAGGATAAGTGGGAATCTTATAAAAGGCAGCTAATGGATGAGAGGCCAACTTGGCTACTGGGGGTAGCGGTGGAATGGAACCAGGGAAAGGGCTCAGGGAGCCCTGATGCTGAAAGAGAGATGAGAGCCAAAGGGGGTGGTGAGCACACTGTTTGCCACAATGAAGAGTGAACTTCAAGGTTCCATTCAGTCTGGTCCAAAATGTACCATTACCAGTGTGTGTGTGTGTGTGTGTGTGTGTGTGTGTGCGTGTGTGTGCACGCGCATGTTAGTTGCTCCATCATGTCTGACACTTTACGACCCCATGGACTATAGTCTGCCAGGATCCTATGTCCATGGGATTTTCCAGGCAAGAATACTGGAATGGGTAGCCATTACCTTCTCCAAGCATTACCTTTGATTTATCTCTAAAAGTAAAAGAGACATGGAGAAAGATAATTGCAGTGTGATCCCTATAGAAAATAGTATTGGTCACAGAAGACCTGGCTCAGTCAGTGAATCTGATTGGGTTGCATACACAGAGGATACCTATGAAATATCATGGATCTAGCACAGCAGACACAATTAACTGGGTTTCTCATACAGTTTAAGCATGGCATCTGTGTTGGTTAGGTTCACACAAAAGATGGGTCTGCTCATATTAGTGAGGGTTCTAGGGAAGATCTACCTTGTGGAAGCTGCCTTCTCCAGGCTAGTTTTTAAGATTCTTCTCTTGGGAGTCATCAGCCATCTCTCTTGGATAAAAATCTGTGAGCTTTAATTTATCAACAAGACCATCAGATTTACTTGTACGTGCCATGATTTGAGTTTCAGCGTAAGCGCCACGTCTGAATGCCAAGTGTGAGAGAGGTTTTTAGAGATACAGCTTTATAGAGATACAGAGAGCACTGGTGGCTTACACGTGTGTGTGTTGCCTAGGAGTGAATGCCTGGCCACCTTGATAAGACACATAACTATATCCAGCTTACAGTCCCTCTTCCTGGGACTGCCTGATGTAAAGACTTGCTCTGGGCTGAGTCACAACTGTTAATAGTCATACGGCCCCGTAAAGTAGATACAATTTTCATTCACCCAGATGTTTTTCCTGTAGGTATAAGTGTCCTAGTTGCTGTGCATTGGCTGGCTATCAGCTCACAGCTCCCTTCTCTGTGGAGTTGCCTGTGGTTAAGCCGTAACTACCACACCCCCACCACGTCCAGAGCCTGGCTCAGGAGGACCATGCTTTATATGCAGTTTGTGCTTCACAGCTTCCCTGATGATGAGAACCAAAGCAGGTGTCCAGAAAAATATGTTCTCCTTAACCTTTCCCTCTGTCCATCCTGCTCTTCTCGCTCTCCTTCCTCCAAGAGCACTCCTCCAAAAGTGAAATGCATACAGACAATGGCTTCACGTGGCTCAGACAGCAAAAGAATCTGCCTGCAATGTGAGAGACCCGGGTTTGATCTCTGGGTCTGGAAGATCCACTGGAGAAGGAAATGGCAACTCACTTCAGTATTCGTGCCTGGGAAATCCCATGGACAGAGGACCCTGGCCAGATACAATCCATGGGGTTGCAAAGAGTCCAACACACCTGAGTAACTCAGCACACACAAAGAAACATATGCCCTGGACTATCACTTGGCCACGAGAAAGGACATCCTGCCACTTGCAACAGCATGGATGAACCGTGAAGACATTATCCAGGGGAAATAAGCCAGCCGGAGAAAGACAAACGCTGCATGTTCTCACACTCAGAATCCCGGAAAGCCGAACTTATGGAAGCATGAAATAGAATGGTGGTTACCAAGACCCAGAGGAGCAGGGAAAAGGGAAACATTGGTCACAGAGTACAAACTTCCAGTTAGAAGATGAATAAATTCTAGGGATTCAGTGCATAGCACGGTGATTATAGATAACAATACTACTGTACTGTATTGTACTCTTGAAAGTTGCTAGGAGAGGAGATCTTACATGTTCTCACTGCAAGAAAGAGATGATAATTACCTGATATGATGAAGGTGTTAGCTAACACCACCGTGGTAATTATATTGCAATATATAACCGTATCTAATCAACACTTTTTATATCTTGAACTTACACATGTTATATGTCAATTATATCTCAACGAAGCTGGGAAAGAACTGTTTGAACGAGGATCCTCATTTTAGGCTCTGCCAGATCATTTTTTCCCAGCTTTGTTGAGATCTAGGGCTTCCCAGAAGGCACTAATGGTAAAAAGAACCCTTCTGTCAAAGCAAGAGATGTAAGAGATGTGGGTTCAGTCCCTGGGTCAGAAAAGTCCTGTGGAGAAGGGCATGGCAGCCCACTCCAGTACTCTTGCCTGGAGAATCCCAAGGACTGAGGAGCCTGGTGGGCTGTGGTCCATAGGGTCACAAAGACTCAGACATGACTGAAGTGACCTGGCACTCACACACTAGGGAACACCCCAGTGGCATCAGCTTCCTGCCTCTGGCTGGACCAAGCTCGTCTGGAGCCGTTGCCTAGGCAACACTCAATAGCTCTCCAGCCCCACTCAGGCCACCCTGTCCCACCCAGTTACATGCCCCGTGAGTAGAGTGATGTGACCTGTGCTCCACCCTGGCTGGCAACAACCTACCAAGGACTCAGGAGGAGGCTGGCTTTCCTTATTTCCCCAGGGCTGTGAAGAGCCCACTCTTGCATTCACCTTCAGATTTAGGGAATGAGGCTTTGACCTGGCTCAGCCCCAGCTGCTCCTGTTCCTGGACTCAGGGAGAGTCCACAGGGTGAAGCAGAGGTCTCAAGTCTGCGTGGGATTGAGGCCAAGCTCACTGAATGGCTGGTACCCAACACTAAACTGTCCTGACACTCTCTTAACAAGTCTCTTCTCATGAGCAGCAGAGACAAGGAGAGGGAGCTGCTCCTTCTCCATCAACAGGTGTTCCCCGGGCCATCCTCCTACGAACAAGATGATCAGCAATGGACTCAGGCAGAGAACTGGGAAAGAAGATGCTGACCAGCCCCCAATGTACATCTATTGAGTTTTGAGGTGTTTGGGAAGTAACACTCCTTTCTCCCTCTGTATAGAAGAAAGAATCAACAGATGGAGAACAAGAGGTTACCTTCCTCTATGCTAAGTGGCAAGAAAACAAGACCTTTCCCAAGAGGTCTGCTAACACTTCATCCCTGAACTTCACGACTTACTGACCATGTGAGAGGCCACGCGGACAGCCTCTGGCCTCCTGTGAGGCTTCCTGCTCAGGAGAGAGGAGACAGGGATGCATCAGACAGGCCAGGCCGGAGAGCAAGCAAGAAGGGGCGGAGCTCAGTTTCTCCCACTTAGATTCTCTAATGGGAGATGCCACTGCTCCCTGCCCTGGAGAGGAGGGAGGGTGGGGTAGAGAAGTGTTACCTCTATCTGGGGTTTTCTTTTCCATCATTACTAAATGCCCCAGGAAGGTGGGAGGCTTTGGAAAACACAAAGGGACTTGCAGGCACTCAGCAGGCAGGAGTAAGAGCTGAACACCTCTAATGCGCGGGCAGTGCCTTTCACCAAGAACGGTCCCCCCCAAAATACCACCAGCACCCCCCCCCACCGGGAAGCAGCCGTTCTTCTAGGAGGAAACAGGAGGCAAGGAGCGAGAAGGCCGCTCCCACCCTCAGGCACACGCACCATTGATCACTTATAGATTCCAAAGCGCAAGATACTCAGCAAAGTGAACCAAGGAGGGGCAACACCAGTTTCCCAAGCTCGGGAAACCCGAGAGACACAGACCCGTGGAGAGCAAGGCATCCTTCTGAGCGCTTCATTGAGCACTCCGCTCCGGGAGGGCGGAAGTCGGGCCTGTCGCCTTTCCTGGAGAAAACACCTGCAGAGGCGGCAGCGCAGTCCGCGGCCGCTCATTTCTGCGGAAAGCTACAGTCAGCTACCCGGGAGTCCTCACCTCCCTTTCTTCTTTCTCGTTCTCTTTCCCTTTTCTTAAGAACTGCGGTCCTTCTCTGCTAGGCTAATTGTTTGCCTGTCATGGTTCCCAGGACTGTCCCTGTCAGCCCCCATCTTCTTAAGGATCAAAGGTTTTCAAGGGATAATTTTTACAAATGCCAGTACACACACACACACACACACACACACACACACACACACACACACACACACACACACCTTGCTCCTTTCCTGCTTTCAGAAAAGGCCAGTGTTCCTTGGCTTTGGCCTTTAAGCACGTATTCCCAGAGCTGTGGCCGGGTCATCTAATTCTGCACACACGATGGGGTCTGGCCATATTAACAGGGTAATAAATATGCCTGAAGTTTAGAATTGATCAACAAAGTTCTCGAGCAGGCACGCTTCTTATTGAAGTCCGAGAGGGCCACGGCGACTCGCAGAGAGGGTCCACACACATCATTTTCGCCTTCGTTTCCTAATCTGATCTGCTTTTATTTCACGCCACATGAAAAATGGACGGGTGCACACACGATGGGGTCTGGCCATATTAACAGGGTAATAAATATGCCTGAAGTTTAGAATTGATCAACAAAGTTCTCGAGCAGGCACGCTTCTTATTGAAGTCCGAGAGGGCCACGGCGACTCGCAGAGAGGGTCCACACACATCATTTTCGCCTTCGTTTCCTAATCTGATCTGCTTTTATTTCACGCCACATGAAAAATGGATGGGAAGCTACTTGATGGGTAGCTTTGATGAGTTTTCTCTGTAAGTCTTCTCCCCCACCTGCTATTCCAGTGAGTGTGACACCAGAATTCTCAGAACCACTTAGCCCAGGCCAGGCCAGCCACAGAGACAAAACCCACATCCAAGGACCGGAAGAAACAGAGGCCCCGGATCTTCATGGAAATAAGAACCAGGCACTCAGGAAGTCATCCAGCAGGCCCAGGAAAGTGCCATAGACTCAGCATCTCAGGGGTTGAGTGAGTTATGGGCAAATGAAAGTTTGTAGATAAAAAGAATCCCGGAAATCAATTGGTTTCAGATTTATTTACATGACTGGTTTGGAGAGCCTTTTGGAAATGGTTGTCTGTGCCTGACCCTTGTGTTTTTAGTAACACACATTTCATAATATCAAGCACTCCATCTTATCCTGGAAATTTTGGCCAAACACTTTAAGGTGATTTGCTACTCAAGACCACATACATATTTCATAAAAAGGCCTGATAATAATCAGAGTAATGACTAACTACCACTGACCACTTAGGCTCTGTCTGGCAGTATTCCGAGCACTTTAGAGAGACTGATTTATTTATTCTTCACAGGATTGTGTCCATTACGCAGATGAGGAAATGGAGGCAACATTACAGATCAGAGATGTGCTGGCAAGTGGTACAGCAGGGATTCAAAGGCAGGCAGACTGGCTGTGGAGCCCAAACACTTAGCCAAGACACTATGCTACTTCCCACATTTATGTTCATCAAGATTCTGTTGTGAAATCAACATATACATATGACTATATATAAAATAGGTAATCAACAAGGGCTTCCCTGGTGGCCCAGTGGTAAAGAATCTGCCTGCCAATACAGGAGATAAGTTCGATCCCTGGGTTGGGAAGATTCCCCGGAGAAGAACATGGCAACCCACTCCAGTATTCTTGCTGGGAAATCCCATGGACAGAGGAGCGTGGTGGGCTACAGTCCATGGGGTGCAAAAGAGTCAGGCACAACCTAGCAACTAAACAGCAATAGCACAATCAACAAGGACTTACTTATAGCACAGGAAACGCTATTCAATACTTTGTAATAACCTATAAGGGAAAAAAGGCCCCAGAAGAATAAATACACGTGTAATTCAATCACTGTGCTGTCCACCAGGAACTAACACAGCTCTGTAAATCCCTTACGTGCTATGCTGTGCTTAGTCGCTCAGTCGTGTCTGACTCTTTGCGACCCCATGGACTGTAGGGGTCTCTGTCCATGGGGATGTCCAGACAAGAATACTGGAATGGGTTGCCATGCCCTCTTCTAGGGGATCTTCCCAACCCAGGGACTGAACCCAGGTCTCCCGCGTTGCAGGTGAATTCTTTACCATCTGAGCCACCAGGGAAGCCCCAGAATACTGAGTGGGGAGCCCATCCCTTCTCCAAAATCAACTATAACCCAATATAACATAGAAACTAAGTTTAAAAAAATTAAGGAGGAAAAAGATTCTGTTATGAATAAGCTGAGTATATGGATAGAGTGAAATAACATTCAGTTCAGTTCAGTTGCTCAGTTGTGTCCGACTCTTTGCAACCCCATGGACTGCAGCACGCCAGGCCTCCCTGTCCATCACCGACTCCCAGAGCCTACTTAAACTCATGTCCATCGAGTCGGTGATGCCATCCAACCAACTCATCCTCTGTCATCCCCTTCTCTTCCCACCTTCAATCGTTTCCTTCAGTCTCTCCCAAATAACATCAGAGCCTTCTATAAGGAACTAGTCCAGTTGTCTATCTCAGATGCCTGTATAAAAGGGCAAGTAACATCTAGCAAGGATGGTATGGCCTGTGAAGTGGGGACTATGAAAGAGGCCTACATTTATTTTTTAAAAACACTCCTTTTTATTGTCCATGCTGCACAACTTGTGGGATCTTAGTTCCCCACCCAAGGATCGAACCCTTGCCCCCAGCACTGAAAAAATGCAGTGTTAAGCACTGGACCACCAGGGAAGTTCCGATTTTTTTAAAAACACTGCTTTAAAAAAAAAAAAATGTCCTTAGACTCAGTTCTGCCAACTGGCTGCCAATAGGGGAGTCCTGGATCTAGTCTAAAATTTTGCAGACAGTGACAGTAGCGCAGAGAGGGAAAGTGGTCTCACAAGGCCACACAGAAACAGTGACAGAGGCCGGGCGAGCAGCCAGGGCTCCCGGGCCTTTCTGCCTGAGTGAGAACACTCTCCACCACTGCTTCCCCAAGCCTTCCCCCCTCACTAGCTCCCATCTCCCTGATGCACATGCAAGGAGGCTTTTATTCTATTTGCAAAGTAAACAGAGCTGAGACACAGATTACTCTCAAGCTTCGCAGCTTTGCTTCGATATAAACAGAATCAGGGTAACCTGCTCCCTCTTACTCCCGTCTCACTCACACACACAGGCTCCGTGTTGCCTTCAGTACCATTGCTGCTGCTGCTGCTGCCAGGTCGCTTCAGTCGTGTCCAACTCTCTGCGACCTCATAGACGGCAGCCCACCAGGCTCCCCGTCCCGGGGATTCTCCAGGCAGGAACACTGGAGTGGGCTGCCATTTCCTTCTCCAATGCATGAAAGTGAAGAGTGAAAGTAAAGTCGCTCAGTTGTGTCCGACTCTTCACGATCCCATGAACTGCAGCCCTCCAGGCTCCTCCGTCCATGGGATTTTCCAGGCAAGAGTCCTGGAGTGGGGTGCCATTGTTAGCAGCAGCCAAATAGGACTCAGGCACCCCAGCCAAACTGGGGAACACGGTTTACCTCCAGTCCTACCAGGGAGATGCATTTAGAATTTCTGCATCCCTTCTGTTTTCCCACGGACTCTTTGGTGGGAATAAAGACTGGATGGTTCTACATGAGGTATGTCACAGAAGAAAGAGCTTGGACTGGAAGTTGGGAGATCTGGGTTCTCTCATAGATCCCTGAATCTCAGTTTATTTATTTGCAGTGATGTGAAGATTAAACAGGTTAATAGAAAATAAAGGTCTAAAATCTGGTAGTTAGCAAACCCCTATTCTCTGCTCTCAGATTCCCCAAACTAACCAAAGAGAACACACACACTCTCTCTCTTATACACGTACACCTATGAAAAATAATACACACAGTTGGGAAGTTACACTTTGATAACGATAGAGCTGCCATTATGCAAAAGACTCTTTTTTCAGAACTCATTCCTCAGAATGATATCAGGGGCTCTAGAAAATTCAGGACAGCTTTGACAGTAACAACTCTTCAGTCTCTACGTGTGAATTGATTTGATCTTTGGTTATAACCAGATGTCTTTCTTAGCTCTGGAGAATACAGCTGGGACACAAGCCTGGGACATTAGGTTTGGGTGTGGGGAGGCAGGGCGGTGCAGAAAAAAGTGTTCAGGATCCCATGACAGAAAACCTGGATTGTGCTCTGCTCAGATACCTACCAGTCCTGTAGCTTTAGCCAAGTCCATAACGTCTCTCAGCCTCAGTGTCTTCCTCTATAAAACAGGACGGATAACAATTCCTTCATAGGATTTTTATGAGAGCCAAATGATAATAGTATATGTAAAAGTGTTCCTTAGGCCATAAAATCCAAATGTAAATTTTAAAGTAGTTTTTTTTAAAATATAAAAGATGTGAAGTGATTAGTAAATTAAATCTGAAGGCAGTTCTTATAATGGAACTTAAAAGTCATTATACTGGGAGCAAGAATAATTACCATCATTGTAAAGTTCTTGATAAAACAACCGTAAATGGCCAAACTCACATCTACACAGTTCATTCATTTAGTCCGCAAGTTGACAAATGTCCTTGGAGCACCTAGAAGTGCCAAGATCTGGTAGATTCAGGGGATACCAAGTCAAATGCACATACCTCCTTCCTGTCTAAAAGCTCACAAAGCAATGCGACTAGACATCTAACATTCGCTGTTCATTTATCTCATTACCTTAGCGTCAAATCTCCTACAAACAAACCACAACTGCACAGCAACCCTAGAGGCTTCTTGAGGCTCCTGAGCGTCTACAGAATGCTCTGGAAAATAAAAGGCACTCTCACCACGTGAGTCAAAAGAGAGGAGGAACCAGAGTGTGGGTGAGTGAGGACCACAAAGATGGCGGACTAAAGAACAGCAGGGAAAGTTTCAGGGAGGAAGGGAGAATGGAAACGCTTTGGGAGCGCCACCCACAGGTCGGAGGACTGCCCTTACCAAAGCCACTCACTTCCTGCCTGCCATCTGGTCTCTGGTGACATAATCTACAAAACAAAGGAACTAAGCAAACAACAGTCAACATCCATTTCAGCTCTGAGATTCCATGATTCCTTGCCAGGTTCAGTTAACCTGAAGAGTTAATTCCTCTCAAAACATTTGAAACCTGAGTCAGCAGAGGTGAGGCAGAATGTAAGGAGAATCACCACCACCATCACACCCCCGCCCCACGCTTCCCAAGAAGACAAAGCTGCCCATCATTTGCCTTTAATCTGTTTTCTTAATTTTCTTCCGAAGGAAAGTCACAGCTCCAATCAGTCCTCTAATCAATGGCTGCACTGCTCTTGCACAAATGAGCTGGATTTATTAAAGGAGTCCTCTCTTCGATGGAAATGGGCTCCCTGCTGGGGCTGCAAATACAGGCTAAGATTGACTGCTCCCAGAATAGGTGAAGATGTAAAGAAAATGAGCACAGGCAAGTGACAGGGAAGAGAGGTTCCAAGGTCTCTGTACGACCACCCCACCACCATAGGCAGGAATGGGTGGTCACCAGGGACCCCCTGGACATTTACATCTCACTTAGGGTGATCCTGGGCACGTAACTAGGAGTGCCTCCCAAGTAAGCACTCTCCGTCAATTCTCTCCAGGCCTTAGGAAAAGAAGCTCACCCAAAAATAGGCTGAAAGGGAGACTCTTCCAGAGAGAGAACCTCATAGAAACCAAGAGGTTATAGGCTGTTATAGCTGGAAAGATCCCCGGAGGGTGATGTACAGCCCCCAGCTGAGTGTGCTCTGTGAAAGGACCCCAATATTTCTGAATCACGGATGCCTAGAAGCAGAGGAAATTCATATTCCAAAGCTGTAAGAAACTGTTCGCATTAGACAAACATTAGATATTTGCATATTACATTGGGGGGCTGAGATCTCCTTGATGGTAAGCAGTGGACACTAAACTCTTGCTTACAAAGAGAGGAAGCCAGTGGAGGCGCTTGGAATGAGGAAAACTTCATCTGTTCTGCAAACCATGTCAAGCTCTGCCTTCACTGTAGGCAGATTCATATTTCTGGAAATTACTATTATGTTTCCTGGAGTGTTGTGGAGAGGATGGGGAAATCAATTTCTTGTTTATTTTCCCTTGAACGAGAAGCCTGAAGGAATGGGATCTCAGTGTAGAATATGGACAAAGGCACTTGTGTGGTGGGCCGGCATCTGGCTCTGGTGACATGATGGAAGACAGAGAGAGAGAGAGAGAGAGAGAGAGAGGGAGGGAGGGACAGAGAGACACAGAGAGAGAGAGACAGAGAGAGGGAGGGAGGGAGAGACAGAGAGAGAGAGAGA